>CAHIKZ030004661.1:1605000-1635000 GCA_903632075.3 Acanthosepion pharaonis
GATGTCATCTCATTTAAATTAACATACATGGCCACATTATCGATTTCGTGAAATATTCATCGATAAAACCAATATACTCTACCGCGAAAATAATACAAAAGAAAAACTATAATTCTAGAAGCCCCTTCTAGAGAAAAATTTTGTTTAACAAGAAATAAAATTATGTGTATGGTCACAAAATTCTATAATCTTTATAAACGCAAAATGTTAAAATACCTAAATTTTAATTGTTAAAATATTGTAATAGTATATTAATATACGTAATTACAATTTTTATTATTGTTTTTATTTAAAATATAAATTATAGTTTATCCCTTCCATAGCGGTATGTTTTTTTTTTAATTTTACTTAAGGATGGAAAGAAGACATAGAAATTAAGGAGACAATTAAAGATATAACGACTATAAACAGCAAGACATAAAAATAGTAAAAAAGAAAGAAAGTGAGGCATATTTAAGAAAAGAAAGAAGTAAAGAGTCAATCGATTAAAGCAAAAACTTAAGGAAAGAAAGAAAGAAGATGAAAAGAAAGAAAGACGTGATGAAATAAAGACCTAAGGAAATAAATATTGATTTAAATAACGAAAAAAATGTTTATGGGTAGAAATAAATAAAAAAGAAAGAATGGAATACTTATGGAAAGAAGAATAAGAAAGATTTAAGGGAGGATTGAAAGAATAACATAAGAAATGGAAAGAAAGTTAACATAAGAAATGGAAAAAAGAAAGAATAAAAGAAAAATATTGAAAGAAAAAAATTAATAGAAAGCACGACGTGAGGAAAGTATGATAGACATAACGATAGAAAGAAACGTGATGAGGAAAGAAAGATAGAATGAAATAAAGAAATACATACGGAAAGAAAAACGGAACGAAATAATTAAATAAATACAGTATGAAAGAAAGAAAGACAGATAAAATGAAAGGCAGTGAAATAAAAGAAAAATATAAGCAAAGAAATGCAGAATTAAGTATATAAACATAGAAGAAAATAACAAAAAATGAAAGAAGAAAGGAAAGAAAAACAAATGAAAATTGAAAAAATGCAAGAAGGAACTCAAGAAAGAATTAAAGAAAAAACAGTAGGAAGAAGGAAATAAAGAAGAACTTGAGGTTAGAATGAAAGAATACAGAAATATTTAAGGAAATAGATTAATAAATAGATGAAGACTTAAAGAAAGAAAGAAAGAAAGAAAGAAAGAAAGAAAGAAAGAAAGAAAGATAGAATGGAAGAAATATAGAATGAAATCAGAAAATAAAGGCAGAGGGAAAATGGAAAGTAAACCGGTAGTAAAGTACGAACGAGTTACAGAATAAATGAAAGTGATAAAGACAGAAGGAAAGAAAGAGAAAATACAGATTATAATGAAGAACGAAACGCAGAAGAATAGAAAGAAAGAAATACATAGAAGTAAAGAAAAAAAGGAAATAAAAAAAAGACATATGCAGAATTAAAGTGAAGAAAGAAAGATTTCCCAAGGTTGACTGAGAGAATGAAAATATAAAGAAATAAATGACACAGAAAGAAAGAAAGTAAATGAACGAAGAAGGTGAAAAAGAAATAAGGAATTAAAAAGGAACGAAAGATAGAATGAAGGAAATAAAGTAAATAAACTATATGGATACACCGCCAAAATCTAGGGAACTAGATCTTGACAGATGATCTATCCTCTGCCATAGCTTTAAGATCTCAGTGCGGTTAGCACTGGCTGGTCACGTTCAATGCCTCGAAAACAAAACTACTTATGTTCCATCAACACTGAACAAACCAAGTATTGACACCAATCGAGATCACCTGGTGTCCCCTAAGGAAGGCATCAACACTTGAACGTCTGTTACGACTTCATATCACCCATGATCTCAAGTGGAACTTACATATGATCCATAGTTATAGATGAAGACTACTTTTCCAGTAAATATCTGACTCCTTCTGCCATCCATTTACTTTAGAATGTCCAGATCTGACCGAAAATGAAGTACTGCTTCCATATACGGACAGAAAATGCACGCTGATGATTTTCCAGTCACGACAGTGTCCAAAATCTTTTTCCGGATCCCTGTTGGTGACGAATTATTTATCAAATTATCACCCGTTTCCCACAGATGAACGCCCAATCCTCTCGCTGCACTATCGCTATTTGCATGGAAACTATTCAGACGAACTACATTCTTTCCTTCCCCCAGTAATAACAGGCCATTTCCCATTCCTTTGGATTCCTTTGGTGAGTTGAAAGTTCCACTCGATCAGCTTCGCATTAACCGCTGGTGTGTGAAAATGATTCCCAAGGGCGGCTACCCTAATCGTTTTAATCTTTGCCTGTTCAAGACTATGCCCAGTCGTTATATGCCCTACATATCCCTATAAATTTACTTCTTATACCGTATCCATCTAAGTCGAGTGGTGCTTTGGCCTTTTAGAGATTAAATACAATTATAAAATAATTCTTTATATTTGACTATGTAGTATGTCTATCTGAAAAGTAAAGTGACTCTTGTCACAAACAATTTATTTCAAGTTCAAAATAAAAAGTACATGCTTTCCCAATCACAGCAATCCCCCTCGTCTCTAACGCAATTAGCCATCCTTCTTGTCCACTCTTCTATGGAATGCTGGAACGATACTTCTTGGATGTCCCTCGGTTCCGTCGATACGGACTGGTTGACGGCCTCCACGTTTTCAAGAGGGGTCCCCTTCATTATCCGTTTGTACATGTGGACAAGAAAAAGTCACACGGAGCAAGATGATGTGAATAGGAAGATTGTTTCATTACAGTGAGGTTTTCTCCGCTAGATGCTAAGGAGGTTTTGTGCCGGTGCATTGTCATAGTGAAGAAGCCACGTTTTATCCTGCCACAAAAGCATGTGAAAAAACTGCAATGATTGCAGAAAGCTAAGATTACATATATATATTCACAAGATATCATGTTAGATGTTAACACAATCCGCTTATCCCACTTTCGCCCAAAGCTTATGCTGCACACCTTTTAATTTTCAGACCTATATCCTAAATCTATATATCACACTATCCGTCTATCTATCTTTGTCTATTTTCCTATCTGCCTGACTGTCTCATTTTCCCTTCCCAGCTAATCCGTCTGGCTGGCTTTTGGGCATCACAATAGTTTTATATAATTATATATGTCCAGTTATCTTTTCTATAAAGGAAGATTCCTATATCTCAACCGAATTATTTGCATAAATACAATGTAATAATCAGTTTTGACTAATTTCATTGAAAATTATTCTAATTTAAGCATAAGAGATACGCTGGGAATTCAATGATATTTGATCTTCTGTGACAATTGAAAAGGAACAATGAAAATGCTAAATGAACAAAAAAGCAAACAATCAATCGGGCTAATAATTAGTGCCCATTTGTACTTTAATGTCACCCCGGTTCATATCTCATCAAGTTCAATGCTATCGCACATATATGAGAATGAAGTGTTACATGCGACTTGATCCGTGTTCAATTAAGAAGCTCAATGAGATAGGCCAGATTATATCGCGTTTAGCGGGAACGTTTTGCCTGGGAATACGGGAATGCAAAAACATTGCAAGAAAACAAAACAGGAATAATATGTTGAATTGCTGGAAAGCAAAAAGACGGCGAGAGATTCACTTGCACCGGGAGTGGAGAGGGAGAAGAAAAAAAAAGGAAAAGATACTGTCAAGAAAAGACAATAGGCTAATAAAATAAAAACAATAATCTTAAGATGCAGGAACGCGATCTAGAAATAGTTGGAGATGAGGTTGGGTGTGTCGGATGAAAAATAGAAAAAAAGAACGTGGTTTAAAATGTTGCAGAAATACCATCAAATGATGGAAATCTATGATTCATTATAACTGCAAAAGTGATAAAAATCATGGCTATCATATCGGTTGATTGGAGTAATGGGTAACTTGTAAATTAGTAAAAGATGAAAATAGAAGAATATAAAAATAAAGATGAACGAAGCAAAATTGGCGTGATGTGATAGGAATGTAAAAACAAAATGAAATACGAATCATCAGTGCGCCGATAAAAAGGGGGATGACAAAGAATTAGAATATGTAATAATTAAGAAGGATTGGTCGAAAAAAGAAAGGGATAGGAGGAATGAAGAGAATGGTATTTAATTGAAGAAATACCAGACAAAAGAGAAGAGTGAATGTATGCGAGCAAAGATACTGAATGAGTGAAGGAATTTATTAGAAATATAATGTTAGAATAAAAATAAAAACGGTTATACTAGACGGTGAAAAGGAAAAGATAGAAAACAAAGAAAGTAAGGAAAAAGGAGAAGAAATATCAGGAAAGCAAAGAAATAAATAATAAATGTAGAAGATAAGACAGAAGTAAAGAAAGACAGAGAGAAAGAAATAAAGAAAGCGAGAAAAATGTAACAAAAGAAAGAAATAAAGATAGAAAGGAAGAAAGAACGACACAAGGAAAGAAAAATACAAAAGGGAAAAATTAAGACAAAAGGGAAGAAAGAATGAAAGAAAGACATAGAGCAATAAAGAAAGGACATAAAAAATGAAAGAGAGACAGAAGGAAAGAAAGTTCGAAGGAAATGAATACTAAAGTAAAGAAATAAAGATCGAAGGAAATGAATACTAAAGGAAAGAAAGAATGACAGAGAGAAAAAAGAAACACTGTAGGAAATAAAGAAAGAAAGAAAGATAGACAGGCAAGAGAAAAGAAAGTAGAAAGAAACGAAAGAAAATGAAAGAAGGCAGACATATTAGTGATACAAAGAAAATATGGAAAATTCGTAGAAATGTAGGAAACGAAAAATGTTTCAGGTATACAAAATGAAAATATAAAAGATACAGAAATCATAAAAAACGAAATATCACAAATAAATATGAGTGAACGTTACAAAAAGAAATAGATGAAATGTTACTATACAGACAAAAATATTAGAATGAAAGGAAAAAGGGAAATAAAAAATGAAGAATGTAGAAAAAAAAAATATATATCATGAATAATATCTACACGGCACAAATGAATGAATATAATCTGGGAATATAGAGGTTATCTTTTAATTTATTTATATGATAAAAGGTAAGCGGAACGGAAGCTACTAATAAATAGTCACTTATTTATATAACAATGGTACAAGGATCAAAAAGAGTTATATCGACTGTCGGAGGAAATTATCAACAATCTATTGAATAGATTCTGTATGCAAGTCAGAAAGCTCCGTAAAAACACGGAGAAGTTAAAATGCTTTTCCTGTGAAACGAATATTAATTGAATCATCAGTCTTTTTTATGGAAATGAAATAACCTTTATCAATAATACTTTAATATAAATTGATCAGATTTTCGGGGCATCAGTAGTTTTCTAATAAAATGTTTATCTCCCTTTCTCTCTCCCTCCTCTCTATCTATCTATCAACACATGTATACATCCGTCTCGCTGTGGTATTCTAACATTCCTTGTTTTTAATTTTCTACACTGTATATAAAGAACGTTCAAAAATTCGTTGAAGAAAAGCGTAACATGATGAAAAAAAAAAAAAAAACGAAATTGATAAAAAAAATTTTTATCGTCAAAATGTTTATGTTATTATTAAAAGGAGACCAAATTGTTTTAAATTATTTTATCAATTTTTTCAATATTTTCTGGCAAGTTCGAAATTTGGTTAATATTTTTCCTGCGTCAGCGGCCGAAGCAAAGATTAGTATTAAGAAATTTAGTGACTTTCTTCCAGGTAAAACGCATTGATTTGAAAGATCTTGGAAAATGAAATTTGCAAATCTATTAGAAAATAATTTATATTCTGTTGTGTGCGTAGGCAAGAAGTGGATTTTTAAATTAAGCGCCCCTAAAACGAAACTTCTTTCTATAAATAAGCTTAGAGAACCGTTTATTTTATTTTATTTATTTATTTTTTTTTTTTTTTGGAGGTCTGGGCTAGCCTCCTGGAGAGAAAATTACTGCACATTTTCGTTTCACATTCTTCACTGTCATAATGTGGAATAAAAACCAGTTTTCTATGACGTGCAAACTAAATTTTAATTCCAGAATATATCTTGCACATTTATGCGTCTATTATTCATCCGTGTATGTAATATCTCTGTCACATATTCTGGTGCTCCTAGGATATATATATATATATATATATATATATATATATATATATATATATATATATATATATATATATATATATAAATCACCTCAAGCACTAGTACACAAGGGGTTACAAAAGAGTGAGTGCAAGATTAAATAGGGGTGTTTGGGAAAAGGATAAACGGAAGGACAAGAATCTGAAGATGTCGATAGACATTACATTTGTATATATGAGCATTATAACTATCAGGGTAGCAATAAAAACTAAGGGAGTTCCAACGTCGGAAAGTGCGAGAGAAGACGTTGTTGGAGTAGAAGTGACGGCTACATTTAACTGTTTCGACAGTGAAAGAATGGGAACAAGATGCCAACCTTGTATCACGCTCAAATTCATCCAGTTTCGGAACCAGTGAAAGTAGCTCGGCGGAGCATTTGCCATGAAAATGCTTGTAGAAAAGACAGCCACAGCACGTATGTGAGAAAGTGACTGTAGACGAGATGCTAGATAAGGACTTATCACTTTGCATACCCGTCTTTGAATTTTGGTGAGGACCTCAAGATGAACAGCCCGGTCACCAGACCAGGCAGCAGTATCCAATGCAAGGACGAAAGTTTGATTTGTAGATTTAAAGGCTGGGCTCTGCCGGGAAAATTCTTCTGGCGCGATAGAGAGAGACTTTCTTGCGGTAGATGAAGCTATTGATTCAATGTTGATGGTCCAACTCAGGAGAGTGGAAAGCGTGAGTCTAAGCAGGCACAGAGAGCGTCTTCTGTGGAATGGGTCATCAGTCACTCTTATCAGAGGAAAACGAGAGTGAGAGTTTGTACAATCAAAAGAAGTATTCATAACCTAATCGTTCCTTGCAAAGTATGTCAGCTTTATTCACTTTCCTACCGCTGTAAACTAAATTACATTTGATACTTCAATAAGCATTTTTACGATAATTATTTTTATGATCATTTGTCTATGGTAACTCGACCGCATGAATTTAAGCGCCGTACTAGATTGGAAGTTAGGTCTTCTAATTTCACTGTCGATATAATTAATTTTACTATAGATCACATGCTAATTGTTATTCTCCCGCACTTCTTACTTATGGAACTCTCTTACAGCTCCCATCTTTCTTGTCCACTACGATCTTTAAAATGTTAAATGCCATGTCATTTGTCATATAATGTTTCTGTGAATATTGTCTTTGTAATATCCATCCTGATACTTTCAATCATAGTAACCTCTTGCATCCTGGTGGATATTTTGTCTTGCTTGGAGTGCAATAATTTTTTAAAAGTGCTTTACTGGGAATACAATGTATTAACTAAATACGTGCCCTTAATTTACCGTGAATATTCGCGTCTTTACTAGAATTTTCTTTGGAAGCAGACAAACCAAACTGACTTAAATTACATAGACATTCACTTTATGGTACATTACACAGATATTTAGTTTGTTAGTTTTTTTTTATTTCCATAGCAAAGTGGAAGCAATGAAACACAAGTTTGATCCATTGAACATCTGGTCATCGAAAATATTGCCTCAGCTGGGATTGGGGCGTTGTAACATGGGAGTCAAATTAACGTGTTAAGTGTTTGGTTAGTCACGGTTGTCTTGGGCTGAGAGTAAGGTTTGTGAGTGGAGATTCCAGTTGTTCCAAAATGGTTTGGTGCGCTTTTTCTGTTGCCTTGTTTTCTATCCGCCTATCTGATTAAAAGTATTGTTGACAAATGATGGTTACTTTGCTTTCATTCATGAGAATTTGAATACAATCTCGTATTCCATTTAACTAAATACCGAGTCATTGTTCCAGAAGTTAAATACACAACGTCTGCAGGCTCCAAATTTTATAGCCCAGAATTGATATTAAGCATATTCTGAAAAAGTTTGATATATGTTGTGGTCAGCATGTTCGCCAGAAATTAATCCCGGACATCTATAGGGTTTGGTGAAGAGGTGTATTCGCATTTAACATCCAGCACCTTACAAATTTAATTAACCTATGAAGATCTATAAATGCTCAACGTCTCTTTGGAGAACTTCAGTCTACTTGCATAATCGATGCTACTATTAGTTGCTGTCATTCACTATGTTAAATGCGTATTGTTATAACATCTTATCCCTCACTATTCGTCTATTTTAGTATTAATTTTTTCGGGGGAGGTGTATGCTATATTAAGTTTATTCTAAATGAAAAAGCTTAAACAATTGAAACAATTAATCTGATTACTATAAGTATTTTCTTTCGGCAAGAACGTTGAATTGGAATCATTTTTACTTGGATATTGAAAGAGGGGTCATTGTCTCATTCTTTTATATTTGTTTTGCGCGATGATTCATTTATTACGTAAGGCTTAAAATGCGGCCACTGAAGGTAAAGGTTTGCTATATATGTTTGCTATAGTTGTTTGCTGCTAAGGTATCAAAGAAGATTTTTTTGAATCAAAAACGTCTTGCCTGAGCATGTGGTCCAAATAATTTGGGAAGACTAAAGTGCTTATTAGAAATATATTTCTTTTTTAGAAACTACTTCGGGATTAGCTGATATCCTCTAACTTCATGTTCTGTAGAGTTACTGTAGTTCTATAACACTAATGTAATACCTGTAGGGAGATTAGTTGTAACCATGTGTTATAAGTTTTACCTTAGAACGGTATACATAGACACGAGTGTAAAGCTCGAAATTAGTAGTAAATTAACAAAAATATGTACTAAAATAAGACAAAAATATCCTTTGCATATTTTCAGTTAGTACTACATTTTTATTTCTGTGTTTCCATAATTCTTCGTGAAATAAGTTAATTGAATTCTGCACGGAATTTCCCTGGAACCGGAATTTATAACGTCCAGAAAACAAGTTTAATAGATTTATAAACCAGTATCTTTTTACAATACGTAGCTATTTAAATGAACGAATATGCGTGGCCATCTTCGTAAACCGAGTTTTTAAGCTTTATCAATTGCAAGAGTCACACAACTGTGGCACCATTTACCAGGGCAAAAAGAAAAGAAAGGAAAAAGAGAAAGGAAAGAAAGGAAAAGAGAGGCGAGACACAATCGTGGATGATAGAAAAAACACCCACGAGCAGAGACAATTGACAATGTTATTTTGATAAATAGCAAATGGCGAAAAGGTGTCATTACAATGGCAGAAGAATTCTAGGTGGATGGGGAATCGACTGTGTTCTGTCGACGAACTTGTGTTATCGGGGATAGATAAGAGCAGCTCAATGCGGAAAACATCTAATTAGCAAACCACAGACCGACTAGCCAAGAAAAACTCCAATTGAAAATGTTATTTTGATAATTGACAAAGAACAGGTGAAATACAGGGCTTTGGATAGATATGAAAAATTAACTGTGTCGTCTGCTGAGCCGCACACGAAGTAACGGTTGACCGATTTTTTTTTTTTTTTTTGACAAAGACATCTTTGGCTGTGATAACAAAACTATGTTATCAGAAAGGTGCACCAAAGAATGACTAGAACCATGGAACTGTTTTTTTTTTTTTTAGGGTTCGGACGACGGTATTGTGTTGAGAAAACCACCCATTCTGATAATTAGCGATAATCTGAATCACGAAGTCCAGATGAGAACAAGGCTTATGACCACCACCGGACGCATTGTTCTATTGGCGACCAGAGAAAATGAGAACTGTGATTAAATGAAAAAAAAGGAAAAGAAAAAGATAATTGGGGGGGGGCAAGATATATATATTTTTTTCCTGAAACAAAGCCCGCAGGCTGGACATCATTGGACGAGTGGTGATCACGTGACGCAAGGAGGAAGCTGCCACCGCCCACTTAGAGGATGGGTATGAGAGGTTGCTACGAGGAAGTGGGGAGGACAGTTCACGCCCCTCTGAAGTATGGTGAGAAGGTGGGAGTAAGAGAAGACTCCCAAAAAATGGAAAGAAGTGGAAAATTCCTAACCAAAATTAAAAGAAGGGGGTAGGTATTTAGAATTATCGAGGACCCCCCCCCCGGCGCCGACAAACCCACCCCGGTTTTGGTCGGCGTCCATATAAGCAAAGTCGCAGCGAGCAGAAATGAGTTAAGTTCGGACTCCGGTTTCCCAGAGTCAGCCTTCAGTGCTCAGTTGAAGCAGGCTTCGCATCAGCTGACTAAGATTCGCGCAATTTCCGGACTCATCTTCAATCCAAGAACAAATTGTTTTGAAGAGCGACTTAGATCCATACCACCAAAATAAGGTTTTCGACTTTCGCCTGAAGACACACCAAGAACCACTTTCTTAAAGAGCAGACAACTTGAAGTGTTAAAACTCGCCTAACGGAAAACAACGTGTCACAATCCATAGAACGGGTCGGGAGGTAGACGCAGTCCTATGTATCCAGCAACTAGACATAAAGTATTGTTATCCTTTTTTTCTGATACCTTGAACTTTTGAGTTATCATTTTATTTCTTTTATACGTATTTGTGCGATACCACCCCCGTTTGAACTCACTTTGCATTACGGCCCCAACGACTGATTGATTTCGTCTGCTTAAGATCAATTCACAACGTGGGTAGGCGGACTGGAGATCAACGCAGTTACTTTGGTAACCAGACGTTGGAAGTGAGTTGGGAACGACGAGGCTGATATCGAATCTAACCAGATTCCCATCCGAATCACCAAAAGGTTAGAACGTCACATTTGGGTGCCGCGACCGATACCAAGCCAGTTGGTCGTCACAGGACGGGACAACACGACTGACGCAAACAGGCGGACGTCACGTTTGGAGTGGAGACACCCGAACGAAGCCGCGAGGAGCGAGCGAAGGCTGTGTTTAGGGACATCACACAACAAATATATTTGCAATAACTAAGAAATATATGTGTATACATTCTAACACAAAGGGAAAAAAAAGATTCGTTGTACTTAGGAGATTTTTTATATCATAGAAAATATAATTTATCAATTTAGTGACTGCAACAAACTATAGTGTTTACATAATATAATGGTCGGGAGAGACATACATTTTACCGTAAAAAGCTTGAGTTTCCTGCAGCCAACTGAGAAATAATAAAGCGACAGAGATAAATGTCGTCTGGCTCAAAGTGAAACATGCAAGCCTATTTGTAAATAATAAAGGCGACTTTAAAAACATTTCTTATAATAATACGATGTATATGATTCCAAAATTTACGGTAAACGCGATGTGTCAAATCAATGTTTTTTTTTTAACTATTCAGAATTCTGTGTGCCCATTTACAGTTAATAATTGAATGTCGCTATACATTATAAAATAGACTTTACCGTTAATTTGTTTAAAATTGCATTAATGCTTGATTTTTTCTGCTGAAACGGGATGGTGGTTTCTGTGAAATGATTCGGTCACATTATTAACAAGAAAAAATTACTCGGTTTTAAATGGAGACTTTCTTTTTACAATATTAAAAATAGAACACATCGTGTCACATCTGGGGTTCTATAGAACAATATTGAGAATGCAGTAGACTGAACATTTGAACAATGAGGAAGTTCTTTCCACTATTGATATTTTCTGAGTGTTGTCCACATTTTTACTGTTATATTCACATTTCTTTTATTTAGATAATGTTGGAATTTGGTATATCACCTGAAGAATAACGTTGCGTACAATGGCCGAGATATCGTGACTATGAAAATAAAGATGAGAACAAAAGTCTGAACAATGTAAAAAGTGTAGTTAAATTAGCACATCTCCGAAATATAGGTAGCTGAATGAGGAAGCTCTAATGAACATAGAAAAATAAAGACAGTTTTCTTTAGGACAATAAGAGACAATCTGATACACACAAGGCATACTGTTGTCACAATGGTAAATAGAGAAGTAGCGAGTAACAGACTTTACATGGCTGTGTATATGGATAGCCAAAGTGAACAGGGTGCGATAGAAAGTAGTAAAAAGTGTGACAAGCAGAAGAAAGTCGTTGAAATTTATGATTGTTCATGTTCGGAATGGTCAGGCCACATAAATGAAGATGAAAAAGATGAGCTGCGTACTGATTTACTCTGTGCTGCTACTAACATGTGTATACACACATATTCATACATATTCAATACAACAAGTGATAAACAAAAAAAAAAAAAACTTCAAAAACAAATTAAAATATATCCTTACGGTTCTTATACATATATAATTATTTGAACCTCACATATGATAATACAATAATACAATTCATAAAGTAACAAGAGTCTGAGTGTCACATCGCTAGCAAAGTTTAACTCAAAGGAAATTTCACTTTCACATAATATAGACAACATACAAACCTATTATTTCCAAATGTTTTGTCATTAACTGCAATAACGTTTAGCTAATTTGGTGGCTATAACAGACGCCTTCTTATAGGAATTAAAGGTCGATATTCGAACTCCTATAACAATTAGTTTTAGTGCTGATTGTAAGTATGAAGCAAATCCATCAGCTACATTTCTTGATTCGATATTATGCCACGCCAAAATAAACAATGATAGATTATTTGTCTGTAGACTAGTGGTAATTTTAATTTTTACGAGGGCCCTTCATTAAATAATTCTCTTGGCACTTTTTCATTCACTGGAGCAATAATTAATCGTTCTTCACATAGTTTTCACTTCTCTCGTAAACTGAAACACTTTGTGAGACCTTTCTTATCGGACTCAGACCCACACCTCATAAATCAGTCTGTCGTCATCTTGGAAGCAGCCGTCTTTCAAATTCAACTTCACTGCTAGACACGTGTGCAAATACGCTGATGCCATCGATGTAGAATAATATGGATAGCGAAGAATTTTGCCGCTGCAGGTGAGCGCTTTAGACTGTGCGAGATTAGATTTGTGTATTCTTAAAGTGTTTGGCAGAGTCAAACTACTTGCAAAATCTACCGGTTCTTTATGGCTAATAAGAGATTAAAAAAATCATCATAGGTTTTGAAAAGATAGGAATAACTGCAGAATGTACTCTATCATAGCGTCTGTATGTGTTGTTTTTAAGTCGTTATTTATACACAGACATGCGGGCAGACACAATCAAACACACACGCACACACATATGTATATATATATATATAAACGCACAAATATATGTAAACGTATCAAACTATATATATATATATATATGTACACACAAATAAACATATAAATGCATATATATATATATATATATATATATATATATATATATATATAAGAAATATGTGTGTGCATGTACACTAACACACAAAAATAGGCACACATATCTAGGCACACAAATACATATATAGAAACACATACAATGCCCAACAAACATAGAGACACAGACACACGCTGGCAAATACACATAAGGAGCTACACACATACATAGAGGTAAATGTATACGCAAATCAATTCACATACATGCATATATACAAATAAATTCACAGAGACACAGATAAATACATATAGACTAATACATACACAGAGAAACACACATAGACTTATACACAATTACATCAACAACTATCCCCATACACATCAATAGAGGATTTGAAAATATATAAATTCATACACACATAAATTAAGCTGCACACTCATAAATGCACACACATACACACCCGCACACACATAAACACATACATACACATCTGCACACACATAAACACACGTACAAAAATACATACACGCATAAACACCTGTGCAAACATAAAGACATATAAACATAAATATATACACGCACACACCTGCGCGCACACAAACAAAAACATACATACACATAAATAGATACACACGTGTACACCGTCGCACATATAAACTCACATACACATAAATGCGCACAGACACGAATAAACACAGAGCTGTAAATAGAGATACGCAAGCAGAGACATAAATATACAGATGCACAAAAAATCATATATATATATATATATATATATATATATATATATATATATATATATATATATACAAAGAAATAATCACATATAGAATCAATCAGAGGTATTAATGCGATTATTGGCGACATCCATCGCTAGAAAACATAATATAAGCATTAAAATCCTGTTCATCCATAGTGTGAGTTTGATCCTCGTCGATAAACTTGTTGTCTGTAGTTTTCAGTTTATTTGATGTTAAAATGCTAGTACTTACGAATAGTCTTCTATTCATCATCATGATGAATAGAAGACTATCACTATAGACTTTTTATCATTACATACTAATTATTGCTATTGTTTCGTGCAATTTTTGGATTCATTGTTGTATTCTATTCTAACAGTTATTTTGACGGGATTGTTTTGTGAATAATTTTGGTTAATTTTATTTATTCATCTCAGTTTTCGATTTGTAAGAAACGTATTTATTTTCATGTTTGTATTTTGAGATGAACTCAGATCGATTATTTAGTAATTTATTTTGGCCTGGGAAGTTAATAATATTTATTTTTCCTCCAATCAAATTTTGCAGGTTTGGGTTTGATTGTTGTAGACTGTTGGACTTTTCTTATTTTCTATGATATTTTTGGTGTGATTTGTGTTTTGTTTACAAGATGTAATTGGAAAGCATTTTGTTGTTCGCGTATTTACTATTTGTGAAATATGTTTTGTGTGAATAGTTTCTTTGTTTCCAGGGTCGTTCAGTTACTCCTACGTATACTTTTTCTTCATTATCTGGCGATTTTAACGTCACTTGGTATATTATATAATTAAAAATCTCCGCCCCAATATAACAGATTAGACTACGGCAATCAATCTAAGAAGAAGACGAATACATAGATTTAATTATCTTCCCAGACCTAACAAACTATTAAATAAGTGTCCTAAGCAAATCTCAAAAAAATATATACTACATCAATAAAACATCGAAAACCGAAAAGAATAAATAAATATACAAAATAAAAAATGAAAATAAAAACAAGTAAATACATTAACCCAAATAAATAAATAAACCACTCCCGCCAAAATAACCACCAGAATAGATTCCCCACAACACACCACTGATCCATATATATATATATATATATATATATATATATATATATATATATATATATATATATATATATATATATACATACATATATATATAAATAGTCGCGAAAAATATCCCAACACTCGCGGCCTGACGATTGCGTCTAGCATGAAACAGCCTGTCACTTCTGAGTGTTGACTTCAATGTTCATTTCAAACGATCATCATTTCTAGATATCATCCTTCTTTCACAGCTTCCTATTACTCCGGAGAAGTTCGTCTCCTTTGTAAGTCGGTCCTCTCTCATATATATCAACCAAACATCACTTCATTATCCGATTCTATCGTTTAGACACCCATTTCTAGATTATCTTTTCTAGATATTCGCAATATAAAGATACTATACCCTAATGTTTTGATTACAGTATGTTCTAAATAACCATCGTCTTCATCAATCGAAGATCATAGATATTCGCGTACTTTGCCACCCGATCTACCATCATATAGAATCGCTTTCTTTGGCATTTCAATAAACACGCGTGCTTTGTAAAACAAACTATTCATTTTTCGCCCTCTTTGAATAATATTCATTGAAAAGAAAAACAATCATGCTAAGTCTGTCTTCAAATATATTTTACTTTATTCTACAACGTTTTTATTGCATATTTGAGGATTATATAACTTAGCAGTGAAAACTTCACTATTTTTTAATTTTAATTTTCTGATTATTCATATTTAATTTAAGGAATAAATAAGTTTATTTACAAGAATATACAATATTTACATTATTCGGACTATTTTCCTCAAATTTTCGCTATATCTACTAAAACGATTCGGCCGTTGTACATTCCGGCCTTCTTCAGGTGGTTCGAATGTCCAACTGAACCCTTTATTTCGCTCATTTGTATAGACGTTCTAGTTTCATGTTCCATGTTTAATCAATGTCAGTTGTCAGTTATCTACTGTTAATTCCAGTCTCTCAGTTCTCCACTGCATTAACCGGGTATTGAACTCACACAAGGACAAACGGAACAGTGGATAAAGGCGTTTGATTCAGTGACAGGACCCAAAGAGTGTGTTTAATACCTGTGTAAAGTGGTTGAGAACGTGGAGAGGGGAATTGACAGGAGATAACTGACAACTGACATCCATTAGACATGGCACGTGGAACTAGAACTGTCTACCCCAGTGAGTGAAATAAAGGGTTCATTTCGACATTCCAACCACCTGAAGAAGGCCGGAGCGTACAACGGCCGAAACTATGGCGACAAAGATGAGGACAATAAACCGAATAATTAAATAAGGTACATAATATCTCATCTCAGAAATATAGACAGATACATGAATATACTACAAACTGTTGCATTATTAATTTTTTATTCTTGAAAAATTAACAAAAATTTTACATTTACAATCATATGTATGATTGCAGGTCATAACTTACCTAAATAAATCTGGGATAATATATTAAAATGCTTTTCCATTTCAATCAAGCTGATATTAAGAGCATGAAAATAAACTCTTTTCCTATTTTTTTAATTTAATACATTATTTCAATGCTTTTACTAAAAAAAACATACAGCGTCTCTAATATATATGTGTATATTTCTTGTCTTTCCTCGTATACAGAATAGAATACTCCATTATTTACCTGAGATAATGAAAGAGTTTAAAACACGCGCTTGCTTGTTAATGTATTCGCTGCCAGAGTAACAGGCTGAATAATACAAAAATGTTATTTGCTTTTATAATTAAGGAAATAACGTACTGAGCAAGAGCAAATAATTGTTTTTATATTCATGATTATATTTAGGTAACTTAAAATTGGAATTTTTCACGTTATACACAATTATCATGTAATGTATTTATTGAAATTTCCATTAGGCTTAAAGGAATTACTATAACTGTATAGCAAACTCATGACAAAATTCTTTCATTGTCTTTTCTATTTCCGTTAATGCAAACACCATCGTATATAATTCTATCCAATGGATTCATTCCCAATATTGTCAGTGAGTCATAACGTCGAAGAAACCGAGATTTATAGCTGCTTTATTCGTGCAAGTATATCGTTGAAGAGAAACAATTCACATATTAGCGGATTTCCTTGACTTTTTATTATTTAATATTACAATGTAATACAAATTAATTACGCTTTCCCTCATTTATGAGATTTTCATTCGCTTTCATATTCAACTTGTCACTGTTTCTTTTCTTTTTTACTGATTTTAAATTACCGGGTCGGTAATAAATATTAACTTTCGTAAAAGTAAGTAAGTCTTCCTTTCTTCCTATTACGTGTTGAATATCCTCCAATTTGATATTAACAAAATCTAACCCATGCCGTCTGAAATTAAATTCAAGGCCTAAATATTACCTAGGCGAGGATCAAATTCTGGCATGGAAATAATTCGGATATCATTCTAAAACTATTGAGATGAGTATCTAGCGTGACTGTTGCGTCCAAGAGGCAGAAAAATTGCTATAGCTATGGGCTTCTGTACACTGCAACGGAAACGAAACCTAATGGAGAACTAGACGAGCATATACTTCATTCTAGAAGGCGAGTGGGCACAGCTCGTAGATACGTGACGAAGAGAGAATTTTTCCGTTGTCAGAATTTGCCGTCCATCCAAACATTTTTGTAATATATCCCTTCTCTGAGTGAGTAATATCAGATATATATTTGTAAACGTTAGTATTTACTTACTCTTGAAAAACCGCTTGTATAACTCCTTATAATATGCCACTTTCAGTTCCTTATGACTTGTCCAGAATTCTTTTCACCTTAATATAATAATCTATTTTAGATGGCGACACGAGTTTCTAATGTTTGGAAGAGAGGCTGCATGCAAATGTATGGACACGTGATCGTGTGCCTTCTTAAAAGGGCATGGATAATGCGTGGCAAGACTTCACTGCAAGATTCGGCCAACCAGCTCCTCCAAAGGACAAGATTTTTATGGGTGACAAGACTTTAAGACCACGCTGTAGAACACCTTCCATTATCTCTCCAGTATGAAGTAACAGTTTTCCAAAATAATTATTTTTTATCTGATTTTCAACACCAACAATGGTCATTGGTTTGAAATTGGTATTATTATTTCACCCATAATTGGATCTACATAATAATTCAATTTTTTTTCCTTATTTAATATCTAAATTTTGTAAAGTCGCAATACAAATGTTAGATTGTTTTTGCTAATGGATATTTTAACTTATAACACAAATGTTTGAAAGAATACAAAAGGATAAAATATGAATTTTTCATACAGTACATATTTTGTATCTCTCGTATTTAATGATCTTTTACTGATGTACAAATATCTCTTCGAAAATAAGTAATAATATACATTCGAATTATGTTTTCAATGTCCGCCGTTTTGATATTGACAATATATTACTTCTTCACTCTGGCATGGAAATAATCCAGATGTCAATAAACAACTGACAGAAATATGTAGAATGGTCGTTGCGTACAAGATCCAGAAATAAAATTACTAATAAATATGAGCTTCTGTACAAAAGGTGTTAGTAAGGAGATGGAATTTAATGTAGAACTAGAAAACCATAAGCGTTTTTGCGAAAGTATCTTCGGACATTAGAACAGATCATTACTTGTAATAGACACAAAATGCTATTTCCCTTTAGTAATAAATATTTAAAAGGAAAAGAAATTAAAATAAAATCAACAATTCAATAATTCCCTGGAGGAATATAAAGTATTTGATAAATATTAGTTTAAACTGATAGAACTGCCTTTATTTTACGAAATAAATATTTAGCTTTCAGTATTAACTAAATATACAATAACTAGTGAAATTTAAGCACATGGATCGAATAACAATTTCGGTCAATATGCAGGTATCGATTGGCATAGAATCTTTTTTTTTTATGCGGAAGGTCATGTCCCAAGCTAGGCAGTCATGATATTACAGAACATGCTGCCTTTTGTCGATTTGTCTATTTTCATCTTTTTCTATCGACTTATGATCCTGATGCATCACTTATAGACACAAACTTGATAAATATTATACTTGTTAGTTCCTATAGATACATCCGTCCTTTGAGTGTTTGATTCTCTATACAATTTTCCTCCTTATGAAGTTATGAATCATTGTATTTATCAGCTTTCTTGATTTTCTTATTTTGTTTAAAACATGCTTGATTTTCACGTTTTATCCTTGATATTCTTAGCATTGTTAATAGAAACACGCCTTTGTTGCTTTAAGCATCATGTAAATCTGTGAAGAGATTACCCAGCATTCAGTGTCATAAGTCAGATGAGATAATAACATTTACGAAATGTTTCCGCCGATATTTTACTATCATTATATTTATCTAGGTTACTTCAATTCATATTTGATTCTTTCTACGTGTCTTCGTATTACTGCAGCAAAATTTGTTTCCTGGTATTAAACTATATTACGTGAGCCAGGTCAGATAAGAACAAATGGGGCGCTGTTGCCATATCTCGGCTGCGGCTGACCACTACTCATCTTTTCTTTTTTGATAGAGTTCAAAAGCCTCTACGAAATCTTTTGCGCGATGAAATATTTTCTACACTACATAACTTTTCGTCAGACGAACCGATCCAAGGCGCTCGGTACTCTATATCTCTTTCCGTGAAAATGTTCTGATTAGGTACATTTATTAGTCCAACTAGTTCTGACCATCATAGCTGAGAGCCACCATGTTACTTATATCATGAAGAACCATCCCTATTACCTTCGCAACACTTTAGCAAAAAGGAAGTTTAACTCAGAATTCTACTTACCAAGAACAGCTACTTTGTGGAAGAGGCGGCCAAGAGGATAATTTCCCAGGCATTATCTTATTTTTTCACGTCTATGATTAAACGTTATATTTCCTAATTTTCCTCCTAAACAACCTCTTTTTAAAATCATATAACAGTCTCATTATCCTTGATATTCTTAGCATTGTTAATTGAAACACGCCTTTGTTGCTTTAAGCATCATGTAAATCTGTGAATTCTCGCTTGAGAGCCTCTTGAGCCGTATATTGGATAAAAATTATTAAAAAAATATATCGGATTGGTGTATAATTATCAGGCATCTTTGTAGGTGAGTTAATTTTTTAATAAAAAATTGATGTTTTGTTTACTTTTTTTAATATAAATATTATTTTATTTCCAGATTATAAAAATCCGTGTCGATAATCATTTAAAAATGTTATTGCTGAATTGTTATTTTTCTTTTTTCCTAATAAATATCGTTTAAAAAACGACTGATAATTATGCACAAACCCAATATAATGCAAATACAGATATATTTGTCAGTGAATAGTTCACTTATTATAACGTCAAGATATAATAATGACCTAATATCATTTGAAAGAATAATTCACTACATGAAGAAGTAGAAACGAAGATTTTTAGTGCGTACATTTGCATTATTTCGAATAATTACTCAATGTTCATGTTTGGCTGTTTGCCTCAAACCAAACATTGTAGGTCGCTTGATCTGAGTTTGTGAGTAATTTCGGTGACCATTGTCTCAAGCAGTTTCTGGCTTTTCGGTCACTTCCAGTGAACGCGTGCATGCAAAATGGCGTTGTCCATATACAACAGTTCAATCAATTGGAATGGTTCTCTTGCTACGAAGCGGATGACGCAGAAATGTCGCTGAGATGAATGGAATAAGTCGACTGCCGCTGTAATGTATGAGCATCGCATGTGCATGCATTTTACAGCCAACGTTCAACATTTACGCGAATACACGTTCAATGAACAATATCCTATGTGCATATATTTGCACACTCAATAACAACTACACTGCTTTCTCTTTCAAACATACATATAACTCATTTCTATGCTGGGTAATGTAAAAGTAAGATAACATTGGCATATTCAATCTTTCGTGATATGTAATAATATACGTATGTTTTAGAAACTTGAATCCATTGTACAGCAGTTTGTAAAATAGCGATATGAATTGATATTATACTTGATAAAATTGGATTAGTAAAAAAATAATTAACTAGGTTTTTAAGGGGTGTGAAATAAAATTTAACTTACAGGCCATTATTATTGTTTTTCTAAATAATTTTCAAATAATTTAGTTTGGCAAATAGATAGAAATCATATGACAAGAACACAGTAGAAACCGACAGGATTCGCCCATAAGGTTATTCTCGTTCAACTTTCATATTTTCAAATCAACCATTCATCCGCGCATTGCCATATTTGGTCAGTGCTCTGCTGTTCACCTCGTGGTTTTGACAAACTCCAACGAAGGATCTGCAATCTATATATTTATATATAATGTTATATATTTAATATAATGTTATATATATATATATACATACATATATATATATATATATATATATATATTATATATATATATATATATAAATTGTTATATATATATATATGTGTGTGTGTGTGTGTGTGTGTGTATGTGTGTGTGATGTTTACATAGACATAGATATCTATATATGTTATGCAAATATTATATATGCATATATTTTTTACATATATATATATGTTATACATACATAATATAGAAGATATGCATGTATGTATAACATAATATATATAATGTTAACATAGGTATAATGACATATAGTATAAAATACATATCTATATATACATATAATGTTATACATACGTATAATGGCATATATATATATAGATATACATAATGCATGTATGACATTATAACAGATATATATATATATAATTATACAAGCATGTATATATTGTTATACATATATATATATATATATATATATATATATATATATACATACATCTATAGATATTTGTATGTATTTATATCATTATACATATATATATATATATATATATAATGTTATACATATATATATATACAATATATAAAGTTATACATACATATATATATATATATATATATAAAAATGGGGTGTATTTCTGTAAATAGACACGGATGAGTTGAATATTTTTAACTGTTTACCAACCGTTTGTCAGGTTAATTAATGCCCATATTTTGGTTTATAATATTCTTTGTCAACTGAATATTGCATTAAGAATTTTGATAAATAAGAATGCTATTTTTCCATAAATTTAACCCTTACCCGCAGGAATATACTGATTCATATATTTCCCAGGTTTTATTTTCGCGTATCTGAATATAACCAACGCGACTTGTACTCGACGTCGTCTTTCCAATTTTTCCGTCCAGTCTTCTCATCATTAAACCGTCCACACACCCTTCTTCACACCTCAACCAGTCATACTACCAATAATGATGACACGGTTGTCTAATAAGTATTTCATTGTTTAGGAAACGATTTTTTGTATAGTTTGTGATCATTTCATAATCTACTGTAGAAAACTGGTCGACCGCATAATCAATGTGTTGGACAGTGAACATGAAATTGATAGATTAATATAAAATAACAAATTAATATCTGAAAATTTAAACAATAAGGAAGAGCATTCAGAAAAAAAAAATGCTGAAACGATTTTGAAAGTTAGCATGAACCGAGAAACAGACAATGAGCCAGATTCGTATAAAAGCACACCGAACCTATCTTGTATTAACGGAAATTAAGAAAAAATATCTCGGTATAAGCGTCTAAATTTACTATTAAGGAAATAATGTTTACATCATAATCAAGAATGTAGACAAAAATGTCGATTTATAGCAGCTGAATCCAAGGCCCGCAAAAAGTACTCAATTTAACATGAAGGAAATCTAATATTTAAAAAAATGATGTCCAATAAAACGATGCAGAAAGAGTGCGAAAAATGTACTTCGGAACACATAATATACATCCAAATAGAAGAAAGTAATATTGCAGCTATTATCCTCTTCTTAGCTAAAGCTTTTGAATCTAAATACCTAAGCAATAAGCAATATTCAAACAAAGACATGTTCAGGCGGTATCGGAATAATGAGTGATTTTCGGCCGGTCCCATTAAAACAAGTCGCCGTAAAATGCTGATATGAAGAGAACGATAGGGAAAATAAACCATGCGAAACTGGATACAGCTAATAAATAAGACTGGACCATTTAGCGTGCCATACATATAAAATAATTTAAACGAAATAATTAAGAAGAAATTTAACGAGAAATTCGTAGATAAAATATCCCTGCCGTAATTGAAATTTACAATTGTGTATGTCATTTGTAGGACGATGAAATGTGTCATGAGCGGGACAGCTTAATTTTGGGAGACGTTAAAACATGTGCGTTTATACAACGATGAACTAACTGGAAACTAGGTGACAAATGCCCAGTGGATAAGAACAGAGGGAGAAACTGATTGGCTGCTATTTGTATATGCTCCCCCAAGCGATATTTATTGCTTCATCGTGAGCGTAAGTTTTGTCTATACTGGGTCAGAAGCCCCTTTTAATTTTCCCAAAACTCCATAGTATGAAAATGAATACTAAAACCCAGCTCATTCATAGAATTCAAAATTGGTAAGGATAAGGTTTGGAAATGTAAAAAAAGCACAAAACCTACTTCCAAAATAAACAATAAGAGGTCAAAAAATCCGATTTAAAAAGTAAAATTTCTGTCACAATATTCGTTTAATCAAATCAACTAAGCAAACACTAAATGCCTGCTCAGTGTCTATATAACTATGAAATCCAGATTCACGTTCCATCACAGATGTTAAAAAAAAATTGAAACTTGTTAGTACTCAGATAGGTGATTGCTGGGAAATACCTGTTTCTCTATGCAACTATGGATAGTAACCTGGGAACACCATTCGCCCTTGCATGGAGAATTAGTGCCATATATGGTCTGGAGCCCGTTCTGTTTGTCGCAAGGTCCTTGATAAAATCCAAATACGGATATGCAATGTAAAATGATCTGGCCTCTCGTCAGGAGTTGCTCTAAACGTGAAAGTTGCCTCCCTCTGGCTTTTTACAAAACTTTCATGGTAACTGCTTCGATGATATTCTTTCGCTGGTTCCCAGACTTCATGAATTTAAGCATTCAACTAGGCTGGCATATAGCTCCCACCGTTTCAATGTCGAAACTGTTAAATGTAGCCGTCTCTTCTTCTCCAATAGCTTCATGTCTCGCAGCTCTCGCCTGTGGAACTCCTTCCCCATTTCTTATTTCCATGATAGCTATGATTTCGAACGGTTCAAATGTAATGTCAATCGACATCTCCAGATGCCTTGATCTATCCCCCATCCTTCTCTTCATCCTTTCCTTTATAACTCCTCTTTGCTCACACTCAAACTCTCTGTAACCCCTTCGTGCTAGTGGCTTCCCGCCTTGCTTCGGGTGAAACGCTTAAAAAAATAAACTAACAGAAGATCCTGATACTTATAGATGCTTCTGGACTGACAAATTACAAGCCATGACGAGAGTTGTGTGAGCGGAAAGGTAAATATGAAACGATTTTACACTGGCCATAGAAATGTATTTAAGAATACATATATAACGACATGGGTAAAAATGTGAAGGACATATTTTCATTGACATATACATGTACATTATAAAATTAAACAAAATTTCTCTAGAATGAAATCACACTCAGTATTTGAATGAGGCTCTTAAATCGTTAGCTTGTTTCAAAATGCAAAACAATGCCTTAAGATTACTGGAAATATTCAGCGAAAGTTATAAATCAGTTAACAGTGATGGACATGTTAACTGGAAGATTTAAATGCGTGGAGATTTAGAACTCACGCATGATGATATACGAGATCATGGCGACTGATCAAATGGTTAAAAAGATAAAACAGAAGGTAGTGGAGATGTTTTAATGTCTAAATGGGAATTGTAATCTACGCACAACTGAACAGTGAGGATATTCACATTGCATGTAGCAGAGAAGGGAATGAATGATAACACAATGGCAGAAAAGAGATGGCGGAAATCTAAAGAGGAAAACTGAGAACTGCAACGCTTCGCAAAGTATTTAAAAGGTTGTTATGAATTATAGCAGGCGAACATTTATAGTAAGATGGAAGAGATAAGTAGAAAATGAAACGAAGTTTCAAATACATAAATGTATGACTGTATGCTCTATGAAGAAAGAGAGAATGGCACAGTGTTCAAATAATTATAAGTAAAAATAATGACTATCAGAATGATAAGTCTGGTGTATTTTATAACTATCGCTCTCCCACATAACCAGGTAAAGACATTCTTTATCTTAAAGTTGAAAAATATATTGAATCAATACATAAAATATTCTCAATGCTATTTATTTTATTTTTTCTTAAATAATTTTCCCTGAGCAAGGCGAGAATGCCACTCGCATGCATGGAGTAACAGAGAATGAAGGTGAGAGAAATGACTGAGTATATGGGATAATTGAGAAAAGTATAAAAGACGAACGGGCTTCAAATAGATAGAAGATGGCGATTTACGCTGCTTTTAAATTTGGCCAGATTGTAATTCTCAGGGAAGAAAGTGATGGAAGGGATTTGCACAGCCGAGAAGTATGAAAAAAGAAAATGTTGGAGTATACGTGGCGGTTATATTTAAGTATATCAACAGTAAAAGCGTGGGACCTAGATTAAAAATCGAGGAGTACGCTTAAATTCACGCAGTCAGAACACCTGAGAAGAAACCTCGTCAGAGCATTACCCGAGGGTACTCGGACATTTGGCCGACGGACATTTAACCGAATGGACATTTAGCGGAAAATGTAGTCGCGTAATTAAAGGTATGTCACACCTTTTATCGTAATGTGCTACATATATTTATATGTATTTACTGTATTAATTCATAATTTTTCGTTTTTTTACAGGCTTTTTAAAAACTCTGTTCTTTAGATGTTATATTTTACATCAAATATTACTGAAAGATGATAAGTATTTTGAGAAAAAAGCAAATTTTAATACAACAAAAATCTTAAGCTTTTACCATATGAAAGATCTTTCAATTTCGCATTTAATGACCATTATCTTAAATGAATTAATTGACTTTTCTTACTGTTATATACGAATTGAAATAATTAGGTGTTACTTTTTACTCAAATACACTCAAATATTTTTTTCTAATTTCAATGAATAAATAATGAAATAAGAATTATTTTAACTTTAAATTTAGATTTACTTATTTAATCACTTGACATTCAGTGGCAAATATTAATCCTATTCTACTTTATAATATTAATAATTAAATACTCAATGTAATGTTTGTTATTATTTTTACTTCAAATTTTCAGTGAAATCTACATCGGCCTAATGTCAGTTAGAGTCAAAGGTCTGTCAGCTAACTGACCATCGGCCAAATATTCAGTCACGTTTCCGTGAATATATTTGTAGAAAAGACAGAGAGGAGCCTCCTATGGCCGATGATAAAGTGACTGAAATCTAGATGCCAAGTCAGGATCCATTAGATGACAGAACATGACTTAGATCATATCAAGAACCTCGACATGAATAGCAAGGGAATCAATCCAAATATGGCAGCACTATCCAATGCACGAATGAAAAATAGATTTGTAAATCTGTAAGATGCTCTATGAGGAAAAATACTCTGGAAATACATAGTATGCAAACCTTCTGTGTAGTAGATCCAGCTAATGATTCAACCTAGTCGTTCCATTTCAAGTCATTTAAAAATTGATACCAAAAAGGTTCGGAGAGTTGCAGTCAGGTAGTCTAATATCAGAGGTGAACAGGAAAGTCTCTCTATAGTGGAAAAATGTGAGCAGCTTTTTTTCAGATATTCTTGCAAAAAAAATAATAATCAGATTTTATATGTATTAAATAGATAAGAATATTAACCAGTAAGAATATCAGATAAAAATCAGTTTTACAGATTTATAAATCCTCGTTTGTATTAACCTTAAGCAATCCGACCACTCGTCTGGCGGGAAACGCAAGCAATTCAGACGAGGTTACTGAAACAACTCGTAGACGTGTAAGTGCGTCGGCTAATCTTTGCAGCATATGCATTATAAAAGATAGCATTATATTTTTCTTAGACAAGGTGTTATAAATAAGTCGAAAGACGACGTTTGGAATAAAACAAAATTGAGGAGATTAAATAATATCAGCGTTTAGGCATACGTTTGCTTTCAAAATAGACAAACACAGACACACACAAACCAAAACACAGACACACACACAAATATGTAGACGGATATATAATTGAAAAAAAATGTGCATTTTGGTACCAAACTATATTTTATAAAAGTCACGTTGAAAATTGACTGAAAAGTGTGAGTATATATATATAGGGACTTAGCTGTTTTAAATCTTTATAAATATTTCAATAGTTAAGCAATTTTCTTTTAGATGTAGTTAATGTTTTTTTAAAACAACATCTAAAATATTTATGACAGTTAGATTTAAGTTAGGAATATCCGAACAGTGACGTTCCATATCACGTGACGTCCACGTCTCCCGACGGACGCTAGTTGCTAACAAACAGTAATTTTAATTTATTTGTAACAAACAGTTATTTCTGATGAAAGATTGAGGACAATTTGAAATATCAAATATATATATATATAAATGAATAAATACTTTCATAAAATAAAACATTATTATTTATATATATATACACACATATATATGCATATACATATACACAGATACATATATATACATACATATACACATACATACATATATATATACATATATATACACATCGATATACATACATGTATATGCATATACATATATATGCACATATATATATAGATATAAACATATATATACTTATATGAATACATATACATATATATACATATATACATATACATACATATATATACATATATACGCATAAATATATACATACATATATATATATACATATATGTATAAACATATATACATATATATATATATATATATATATATATCAAATAAATATATATATACACATATATAATCACACACATTTTTATATATATATATATATATATATATATATATATATAGATATATACATATACATCCATATATCTACATGTATACATATGGATATATACATAGATATATATGTGTGTATATATATATATATATATATATATGTATATACACACACACACACACACACACACACACACATATATATATATATATATATATATATATATATATATACATACATGTTTTATTTAAAACGAAATACACGGTACTACGGTTGAGCTTTTTATTTATTTTGTTCTTGTGTTTTAACAAGAGCTTGCTTTTTTGGACAAAGAGTGTATAAAAACTGTCCAAATGTTTTATATTTCTTAGCGTTTTCGGCTATAACTTTAGCCATTATACAGGATATTTTTTCAGCATAATTGAGTGCTTGCATTATGTCTATGTCTTAGTGTGTAGCTTGGGATGTTTTAATTTCCGAATACAGTTAGCACATTGTGGCCTTGTTCGTAGTTAATATTGTTAAGAGTTGTTTTTTTTTCGTTTTTATTATTAAAGCTTCGATTACTTTTACTCTTTTTTTTAACAGCTGGATGCAGTTAATATATTTGTGTTTTCTGCTAGTACGGTTATAATGGAGACTGGTAAATTTGTTTTGTGCGTTGTTGGTGTGTGTTGATATATTTATGTACCAACTAAGAAAAGAAAAGGTCTTGTCGATTTTATCGAAACTTGCATTAACGAAAGATCATTGCCTAAATATATATATATATATATATATATATATATATATATATATATATATATATATATATATATATATATAGTTGAAACAAAGACCGACAATTAATTAAGACTTTTTATGTTTCATACATTTCTTTTATACATACAAATATTATGTAAATGCTCTGTTTTTAATAAACAGTATTAACAACATTTACCGGCCTGAATATCCGAGAATTTTTCATAGAAATATACGTCATTATAATTATTATTATTATTACTTAGTGAACTTATTATTTTTTACTGAAATATTTGTATGTATATAAAAGTTTGTATAAACATAACATTGTCTTAAAATTATTGTCTGACTTTTTCCATTTCATAATGTATGACGTCATTTTTCACATTTGTATACGCATTGAGCAGATATGAATGTACGTGAGAGAATCATTGAAAATTGTAGTTTAAAAACAGTCAAATCGACTTTGCTAACCGAACGCTCCTCTGTAGCGAAATCGGTAAAAGTACGTCAGATTATATGAGTGTACGGTTTAGAATACGAGTTCGATTCCTGTCGGAGGACGCATATTTTCTATGAATATTTCCGGGATTTTCAGGCCGGTAAATGTTGTTAATGTTGTTTATTATAGACAGAGAATTGACTTAAATATGTGTATCTATAAAAAGAATGTGTAAACATAAAAATTTCTTAAAATATATGCATATATATATCCACACACACACACACACATATATATATATATATATATATATATATATATATATACCCAATACTTATATACATTTATATATATATATATATACATACATATATACATATATACATATATATGCATGTACATATGTATATATATATATATACATACACATATATATATATATATATACATATATATATATATATATACATCTATATAACACATCTCTATATATATATATATATATGAATATATATATATATATATATATATATATATATATATATATATTTTTATGTAATTTCGTAAAACCGCCTACTTTTATATATTTTGTCTACAAATCGGCGTCAGCAGAAAAGAATATTTTTTTCCCCGAGAACAAAATCGAAATTTGCCAGGCATAAGTGATTCATATAAAGCTGCTAAATTTTGAATTAACTTTAACCCTCTTAGTGAAATAAATGTTTAATTATATTTCTTTTTATTTTTTAGTTGTTCATTTAATTTTCTCTATATTCCAATATTTTAGATATCCCATATTGTACGGAAACAATGGGTACAGCCTTAAACAGAATAACGGAATCTATCAAGAAAATAATAATATGACATACAAACAAATTAAATAAAAATTTAAATTTTATAAAATATAATTTATATAACAAGTTAAATTAAAATAGCTAGAATCCACTTTTGTTTCACGAAGGATGATACTGTTCTTGTGAAATAGATTTCTTTCTTTATGGCGAAGGTTCATTGGTGGAACATCAAATTTTACTTAATATTTTATATATGGACTTTGCCATCCA
>CAHIKZ030004661.1:1637500-1685000 GCA_903632075.3 Acanthosepion pharaonis
ATACCTGAAGATGTCTGTAGGAACAGACGAAAGCTTGTAGTAAAAATAAGAACTAAACAGAAATTTATAGAAACAAGGATCATTTCACATGATTCGAGGTTTTTGTATATTATTTGAATTGTTTGCGACGATGGACTTCTCGCCAATTAAATATTAATACTTTTTTTGTGTGAATAATTCATGAATATATATATATATATACATTTTTTTTTTTCTTCTGAATTTATTTTTTCTTTTTAAGAACTGGTATGTTCCATCGAACCATCGAATTATCGTTCTATTATTATTTTGCCCTGTTTTACCAAAGCCCTTGAGGTGCTAATAACCGCCGAAGAATCTTCTTTTAGATAAACGCTATGTGTTTCTCTTCTCCAGGCGAAATGGTGATGTGTTACCGGTTCTGTCTGAAAATGATACAGCATTAACTTATATGCTAGCAGTTTCTTCCCTCGCATTACTTGTTTACGGAACTCTTCCTGGAGTTCAAGCATTACTGTCATATATTAGCTTAATATAATTTCATTCGCTCTGTTATGTCATCTTGAATCCTGTTCATTTATAGTCCTCTCACTTTTCACCGTTTTCTCAGTTTTTATATATATATATATATATATATATATATATATATTAAGAAATGGACAAAGCCCGACAATTTATTTATTATTTTTTATGTTTAACGTTCTTTTTTATAAATACAATATTTAAGTAAATGCTCTGTTTATAATAAACAGTATTAAATAATATTTACCATATATATATATATATTCATATAAATATTCGTTATTTATAGGATTCGAATGCATATATACGGAATATATTTACACTGACGTGCCTTAAAAATGGACAAAAGAAGCGTTCGTTAGACAAATTTGTTTTGTTTATAAACTTCAATCTTCCATGAATTTTATGTTTAACGGTTCAAATGACGTCATATATTAAGAAATGGATGTCCGACAAGGTTCGAATCCTGTTAAAGAACGAATATTTTTCTATTATAAAATTTAACTCGGACATTCATGAAAATATTAAATGTTATTTAATACTGTTTATTATAAAATATAGCATTTACTTAAATACTTAAATATAAATATTTCTAGTCATTTATCTAAAAAAAGAACGTTAAACATAAAAATCTATATATATATATATATATATATATATATATATATATATATATATATATATATATATATATATTATTATTATTATTATTTGGTGACCATTAACGACCTTATATTCTTCAATATTTTTAATTTAATTTTTTCGGTGTGTGCCGAAATGTTTTTCTAGCTATCAATGTCTTATGAAAGTGTTTGGCTTATATAACCCATTATTAAATGTTTTATATTTTTGTTGATAATTTTTTCTAGGTCTACATTATTAGCTTTTAGTCGTTTTCCAGTCTCGCGTCCTCATGCAGTAGTTTGTGATATGTATTTTCTTCAAGTATTCTGTATTTATATTTTAGTTTCTTATATTATGTGTTTTTTACTGTAACCAGTTGTGCGGAAGTTACACATATATTGGAGATGGACGCAGAACTAAACACTAACGTATTTGTACTCCTAACATCTACAAAACCAATTTTTAAAAACTGATACTTAAGAATGATTCGCATCTCAATCATTTTTTATGAATATCAATAAATAGTGAAATACCTAAATAAATACTAATTATAACTTATTTTAAAATACTCACTCATTTTGTGAAAATCAAAAGAGTGTGACTACATATCTTAATTTGCGGCCACCTTTTACAACGAATACTAACTTTCTATCCAGCAAACATTTCTGGTCAATATTCGGTTAATAAGAAGAAGCAAGAAATCGATATTTTTTTTATATTTCTGTATGTAGATATTTGTTAAACTCTTTTTTTATTCCTATAAAATAAGATTAGAACGAGACAGTGAAAAATATTTCTCTACCTGTGGCAATGTCTTTGTGGTTTAGACATTCTTATTTGAAACCATATCAATTTCCTTCTACTCAAAAATCATGGCAATATGACTCACAATATAGATTCCGTCAACTTTTCAAAAATACTCTTACATAATCTGCCTTAAATGAATCGATGCAGGAGAATTAAAAAAAAGATTGACGGGAAATATTGTAAATAACTTGCATCTTCTTATCACTGTGATTATTTTCTTAATGAAGCTCTACACCTTTGTAAGTGTATGTTGGATGCGTGGTCGGTTGTGTTGTCTCTCATCGTCCAATCAAAAGCAGATTTACGAATGCTTTTACCTGCTTTTCGAGAACGTTCTTCATCCTTATCTACCAGTGTTGTATTAGATGTGTTCACGTATTCACCTGCTCCGGCCGGATTCGGATGTCATAGAATCCATCATCAAACAGTCGCTTCTGGCCAATTCCGTTCGCCGACGTTTACCTTCACTCAGATCAATTAATGACATCTTTCGAAGGCCTGTAATAAACGAGAGGTGCCAGGGAATCAGACACAACGCCGCTTTGACTTTCACATTATATGGAGATGTTTTTAAAGATCCCATAAATGCCACGGAAAGATCACTATTGGCATTTCTTAGTTCGATCTATTAAGTAGAGACCTATAAATACATTTTTATGGCGCTTAAGTTTATTATATTTTAGTACTGAATTATGTAGAAACATTTAAGGATTACACTCTCATTTCATTGAAGTTATATGAATACTCATTTTTAATTTAATAATAATTGAAATAATGATCAGTTTTGGTAATCATGTATTCAATATCATTACATACATTAAACTAGATATTTAAAATACATTATTTATTTTAGTCTATTTTTAAAAAAAGAATATATAGGATTATTGATATCGCACGTTGAATAATTTGAATTTCATATGAAATTGGATAATTAAATCACTAAATAATACTTCAATGTAAGTTCTTAGTATTTTTATGCATGTTTATAGCGCTTAAATGTTATTATATTTTAGTACTGAATGATGTAGAAACATTTAATGATTACAATCTCATTTCATTGAAGTTATATGAATACTCATTTTTAATTTAATAAAAATTGAAATAATGATCAGCTATGGTAATCATGTATTCAATATCATTACATACATTAAACTAGATATTTAAAATACATTATTTATTTTAGTCTATTTTTAAAAAAAGAATATATAGGATTATTGATATCGCACGTTGAATAATTTGAATTTCATATGAAATTGGATAATTAAATCACTAAATAATACTTCAATGTAAGTTCTTAGTATTTTTATGCATGTTTATAGCGCTTAAATGTTATTATATTTTAGTACTGAATGATGTAGAAACATTTAATGATTACAATCTCATTTCATTGAAGTTATATGAATACTCATTTTTAATTTAATAAAAATTGAAATAATGATCAGCTATGGTAAACATGTATTCAATATTATTATATACATTAAATTCGATATTTAGCATACATTATTTATTTTGTCTATAATGCATATGATTAATGATATCGCACGTTGAATAGTTTGAATTGCATATGAAATTGGAAAACTTAAACACTAAATAATACTTCAAAGTTCTTAGTATTTAGATTTATGTAATTTTATCTTCAGAGCACGGACATAATAGAATATTTTCTTCTATATATTAATGTTGAATCACATCGAGTGCGTTTACTTTTAATTAATATCCTTTCAACAAAGTTAAATTTTGAATACATTCTGAATGTTTTAAAACTATTGTCCGTTTCAAGTTTTTTTTTGTTTAATCATGTTATTGAAGTTGGAACAAAATAAGAATCATTTTCAGATCACGCTTTTTGTCCAATTTTATTGAGTTGAGAAAGTCACCAAACACTAAGCATTTTATCGAACAATTGACTGTGAATATTAGAAAGTGTCATAAATTAGTGAGGAACATTTGTGCTGAAGTTTTTTTGTTTTTTTTTTTCGATGAAGGAAGCTCCACGGACAATCTCGTAGAGCGCGGGGAGAAGGTATAGAGAAATCACTGTTACAAGATAATGGATGTTGTCGATATATTCAAAATATTTTGATTAAGTGATTGTGATTATTTTAGCCGCTTTGATGTGCGTCCCTATACTTAGAAATATTGTTTATGTATAAAACAAAATAAGCGACAAGCTGCTATCTGATACGTTTCCTTCTATGCAAGAAATTCTGAAAAATATTATTATCTTTATAGATGGAATCAAACTTATATATAAAATAGAGATCATGCAACAAAAGATATTTATAGTTGAAATCAAAACGTCAAAGTTACAGACAGGTTCAAATTTGTTTTAATAACATTGAACTTGTTATCACGTTTTTTTTTGTTGTTTTCAAAAGACTGTTCAACAACTTTAAACTTTAATATGTTTATTCTATTTCATCGCTCTTTCCTATTTAATATGAAATATTGATTTAAACAAAAATTTCATTAGTTTATATTTGGTGATACTTGGGAAGAGATGTGTCACATAGAAATTTGTTCTGTATTTTGTAATTTAGTTACGCACTCTATATCCCATACATTGATTTGGAAACAAAATTCCCAAACCATATATTAACGACAATATAGAACGATATTATTCTGTAAGTCATATATCAAACATCAGTATAATTACCATTATTTTCGATAACCTGTTTCCAATGACATTGTAGTTTCATGGATACTCTTGTAAAATTAAACCGTTTACAATCGAAGAACTTATCAAGTGCAGTTTTCATTTCATCGTCAGTTGTAAATGTTTTGACATTCAAGAAATTCGCCATTGTTGTGAACAGATTTCAGACTGTGGTGCCAGTTCGAACATGTACGGTGGGTGATGGAGATCTTCCATATTCTTTGTTTTTTATATAACATATCATTTCAGGACGTAGGCGAGCATGGCTCTCCACCCCTCTCTATCCCTTGCAGCTCTCAGCAAATTCTTTCCCTTTGCTTCTTCCCACAGAGCACGTTCTGTGATCCATGTGCTCAAGCTCGTCAGCTTTGTCACGAGCTGCTTTCCCTTGTCTCTCTTTCCCTCTATTCGTCCCTTGAGTATCAGAGTCTCCAGGCACACCTTCTTCATTATTTGTCCCAGAAACGCCAGTTGCCTCTTTCTGATGTTTCGTATAAATCTCCTCCTTGTTTACAACATCTCTAAGAGCTCATCGTTGCTCAAGTGCTCGGTCTATGATATCTTAGCATCCTTCTGTAGAACCACATCTCCGTCGCTTCGAGACATTTCTTCATCTTTGAGGAAATCGTCCAACATTTGCTGCCATAAAGAATAACAGATGTCACGTAACATGCCATTATTTTTTCCTTTGATATGAAAGAAATCCTCCTGTCTCGCAATAATTTGCTCAGCTTTTGTAATATGTCCTTGGACATCCCAATACGTCTACGAATCTCAGTGCCGCACATACCGTTCTCTGTTAAGACGCTTCCCAGATATTTAAACTGCTTGATTCTAGTATTACAGACCTTCAAATTGCATTTCGGCCTGTTCCTTTTAATGATGACCAAGCATTTTGTTTTCTTTTGATTTATGCTTAGTCCCTTCTTCTCACTCTCTGTCGCTACCTATTGTAGAAGATTTTGTAATACTCTTCCGCGTCTGCTATCAGTTCTGTGTCATCTGCGTATCTTATGTTGTTAAGGTTGCGGCCGCTAATGCTAAATTCCGGTAGGGTTTCTAGTTCTCTCTGATTTGCCTTGCTGTAAATGTTGAACAGTTCGGGTGAGAAAACGCATCCTTGCCTTACGCCCTTTTCTATTTTTGTATATTCACTGAACTCGTTCCCTATGCATATGTATGTTGTTTGCTGCCAGTGTAGGTTGTTAATTATTCTAATAAACCTCCCGAATATATCAAGGTTGTTGAGCAGTTCCATCAGATCATTGTGGTGTATTTTGTCGAAGGCATTTGCGTAGTCTATGAAACATAGGTACGCGGCCTTCTGGACCTGTATCGCTCTTTCAGATAATATTTTAATGAGGAATATCGTGTCCCTTGTTCCGGTGTCTTTAATGAACCCACACTGTTCTTGTCCTATCTCTGGTCTGATTGTGCTGCGCGTTATATTCAACAGAATAGGGATGGGTTTTGTCATATGACTTATCAGGCTTATTGTTCGGTGGAGTTCGCATTATTTTGCGCCTGGTTTCTTAGTCATAGCTATGAAAATAGATCTGCTGAGCTCTTCCGGTATAACGTCGCTGTTGTAGATTTCATTTGTTATTTCGATGATCTTGTCTATGCCAAAATCATCTAAGTGTGTCAACATTTCCGCTACAATTCAGTCTGGCCCAGCTGCCTTGTTTCTGTTCAATATAACCAGTGCGGCTTTTACTTCGGTTTTAAGAACTCCAGGTCCGTCGATAGTTCTGCGTACTGCTGGTTGTTCGCTTTCGTCGTCGAATAGTTCTCCAATACACTCGCTACAGCGCCTAAGAATTTTTACTTCTCTAATTTGAGTGATCCATCCTGTTCCAGCCTGTTGAGGAGCATGTCTCCTTCCTGATAGTTGCCTTATTTGTTTGCGCATGTCACTTTTGTTAGTAGTACTCAATCTTTCTATTTCTGCACACTTCAATTAGCCATTCTTCTTTAGCTTGCCTGTATTTGGTACTTATTTCATTGTGTAATTTTCTGTATTCCGTTGCGTAACTTGACAGGTTTTTGTGTCTTCTTTCCATCATGTCGAGAATCCCATCAGTCATCCAATCGTTTTTCCCTTCTTCGTCCTGTCTCCTTTGGGATGATATCGTTTTACAGATATCAGTAAAGCGTCTCTTAGTGCGTCCCATTTTGAGTTTCCATTGCGTGCCTCGTATCTTCTCTTCACATTGTCCATATATCTTTCTTTTAGGCTAGGATCACACAGGAGTTCATCTGGGTGCTGCATTAGGCTTCTTCAGTTTCTGCATATTCACTCTTAGTTAACATATAAGAGGGTGATGATCGCTTCTGCAGTCGGCACTTGGGTAGGTTTTGCAGTGAAACATTGCATTCCTGAATCTTTTGTTGATGGTTATATAATCAATTTGGTTTTTAGTTCCTACTCATGGACTCCTCCGTGTCCATGGTCGTCTTGGGGATCTGGAACCATGTGTTGGCTATTACCTGGTCATTGGCTCTGCAGCAATGGATCTATTTTCTTAACATTCGTTTGGTTCCTAATTCGAATCTTCCTGCTATATCCCCCGCCCTATTCCCTGCCTAATTTGGCGTTCAGACACCCACGAAAATAATGATTCCCTGCGATTTGCATACAGCCTTGGCACTGTCCGGCATGGGGCAGAATGATTTTATGTCCTCTTTTCTCTATAATAGCCACGTTGAACAGCTTCACGACGAGAATTCTTTCGGAAAGTTTGTGTTGTCCTAGAACGCATTTTTGAAATGCATTTTCTAGTATTATTCCTACCCCATTGTTGTTATTCCCGCCGCCTACATAAATTATCCAGCGTTTGTCGATGACGAACACACCATTGTTTTGCCATTTTGGCCATTAGAATCTGGTTAAACGTTTCAGTTGTCACGACGTTTAATTCCGAGAGTTAATTCCTCTTTGATGCAAGCAATCGCAGGATAACAGTCCGGGGAAACCTGTCACTCATTTCGTTCCTTTCCGCGCGATGGACCAGTTTATCTGCTTTACGCCGTTCATGATAGTAGTCTCTGGAAGACGGTCACGTGACACCTGTTGCGCATGTCGGTCGTTACCGGGCGAGGGGGTAATTCCCATAGATTTAATCCCTGTCTCGCCTTTAGGTTGCGTATAATCGGAGTTGTTAGCCATGATTTGTTTTGGGATTGGTAGTGGAGTGGTTTCCCGTTGCCTTCTGCACGTTCGTTTATGGAGATATTACCTCTAGTTAACTGGCCGTTGAATAAGAGAGTTCTTCCGTCCCTTTTGTTATGTCTTGCTTTTCGTCCTACTGGCTTGCTAACGAGTCGCCTCCCTCGTAACTTGAAGAAGGATAGTCGGTTTAGTTGATAATATTTCGACTGGAATACTTTTTTTTTTGAATATATTTTCTTTTAATTATGTTTTAACTTGCTTTAAGTACCATTGCTTCTTATAAAACAATATTCGATTAGCCATCATTGTTGAAAAAGCTCTTCTTTCTACTTACACATGGGATTACGTGTGCAATTCTTACTATACTCGAATTAAATGGTCATTTAGTGAAATGTTGCGGATATCGTCGTTCCCTCCCAAACAGTTAAGAATGGCGACTTGAGTTTCAATAAAATAGACAAAGAAAGGGAAGAAATACAAAACAAATTATATTTCCTCAATTTTCTTCTATCTATCATAATAATTGTTGTGGGGCTCTTCCCATTTTACATAAGATGGACTTGTTCAAAGTATACTTATACTGACAGAGAGAATACCTACAGTTGAGATACGTTGAGAGATACGGAGACAGACACAGGGTGTTCTCAGAGAGTTATACAAGAGTCCACAGATATATATATATATATATATATATATATATATATATATATATATATATATTACAGCTTTATTACAGAGATTTGTACATATACTTTCTACTAACCCGCATTGCTGAATTTCTAATCTTCACTTCAAGTCTGTATTCTTACGTTTAATGCACTTCTTTTTCTATCTCAATTACTGGAGTTGTTTATTTATTTGTGCAGGATTCCATGCACGGAATCCACAACAACAACAAAAAAAAAAAAATAATAATAATAATAATAATAATAATAAAACCTTAGCAGTTACTACAAAAAACGCTGTTTCAAAGAATTTCACCGTTAACTTTGTTAGTGAGATCAGGTGTTACACTGGAATAGAATTCAGGAAATTTTCGCGCAATCACGTTACCCACACATTCCAGTTACTGACAGTAGAGTTGTACGTTGATGGACTGACTGCTTTCCAGCATTTCCCAGCGAATCATTTTATTCACATACCACCATATACAACTATCATCTTTATTTGATGCTGATCTAGCTTAAGTTGTAATTGTCTGTTTAGACCCTTGTTTGTTCAGCCTCATCTCTATATAACGTTCGAGCAATGACAGTTATTTCCATCTGGAGTAACCCATTCGTTTAGCCAATCAAAATGGCGATTCTTGAATGGCAGAGATGTGCATGCGTACTTAAGCTATCGACGGACAAAGATGGTCAAATTATGTGGAACGAATATGTCTAGTTTGATGACTTTTTTCCATTTCGCCAGAGTGAAACAAAATGGTTGTATAGCTGGCGCCAAAATTTCCAATATGTTCGGGTGGTATCGGTTGTGAAGTAGCTAAGAAACAGGAAAACAAATGTTCAGTGTCAATGGGTGAGGATCAAGCACTTCTTGCCTGATATTTGAGATCAAATTGGCCACGTTTAAACATCTTAAAGAAATCGTCGGTCGTGCGACGAGAAAAAGTTTCTTCTCCAAATATGTTTCATACGACGTTGCGATTGGCCAAACGGATTTGTAAAAATAGAGCTGTGGCACCATGCATAATTAGAAAGCTGAAAAGAGATGTTCATAAACATATGATTTGTTTTTTCGGTTTGTTAACCATTTGAGAATTATTTAGAGCTAAAAAAATATTTCGGGGTTGAGAATAATTCTTTAATTGCGTTCAGACGATCTGGGAGAAAGAAAGAAAGGAAGAGAAAAAGGAAAGAAAAGAGAAAAATAAATAATACGAAACCAGGTCGTAAGCGAAAACACACACGCTCGACTGGCATATATCAGATGTCAAAAATATCAGGTCAAGCAGCTGACCTACTTCGGTGTCCACGAAAAATAGAAGTTTTTTTATCAATTTGGTTGAAGAAATAAAATTTTAGGGACAATGAAAAAAAGAAATATTGATAAGTAACAAATGAAAAGGGTGTCATTGAGATGATAGGTAACAGATGGGGAAGTGTATCTAAGGATATGAAAACAAAGCATTAATACAAGAACCCAGACGATACCAGAATTGAAAGTACAGCCACCCAAGGTGATGTCGCTTTTTGAGATAATACAGATTTTATGATCGGCCGGAAGAGAATGAAATGTTTTGTTGCGTTCAGACGGCCGCCGACAGGTCTAAGAAATTCTTTTCTTAGATCGTATCCAATTAGCGATAGGCTGTTTTGACAGATACCGCGTGTGAAAGAAACCGATAGCGTCATTCGATCTGGTACGAAAAGGGCAATTTAAATTTTGTTTTTTTTAACAAGGTGTTTCTTCCCCCAGAACAAAGCCACGGATTGTCCACGCCCGATTAGAGACGTCACGAAGAAAGGAGGAAAGATACCGACCAGCGTCTCATTGGCCGAGGGCGGTCACGTGATACATGAGGGAGGAGGAGAGACACCCGACCAGGACCCCATTGGTCGAGAGCGGACCCATGATGTACGAGGGAGGAGGAAAGATGCCCGACCAGGACCCCATTGGTCGAGACATACGAAGGACCAGGGGAAGCGGGTATACGCCCCCCCCCAGAGGCACAGTAAGGAAGTAGGAGTGAAAGTAAGTTACCGACAAAGGAAAATCCCTAATCAGAAATAATACGTCTTTAGAATTATCAGGAAAACCCTGGCGCCGACAGACCCACCCCAGTTTTTGACTGCCTCAATAAAAGCAGGACCCTAACCGACTGAAATCAGTTGGAGCTGCGCCTCGGATGAAGAGGGAGTTTGAGCGGGAGCTGCGGGTCCGGTTCATTCGCCCCTTTGCGGGCAAGAAAGGCCGGTCCGTTTGGAGAAGTTGCAGTCGCGCACTGACAGCGTAGATGAGTGAACAATAATTCAGACTCTGAAGAGAAGAAGTTGCAGTTTGCGCCGCGGACGGCGAGGGAGTTTGAGCCCGGTTCATTCGCCCCCTTGCGGGCAAGAGAAGCCGAAGTTAAGCAGCCCGTTTGGCCTAAGTGGAGAAGTTGGAACTGAACCAAACCAAGCCTAAGAAGAGAAATTCGTCCAACCCAAGTCGAAGTGAAGAAATTCGCCCAACCCAAGCCGAAAGTGAAGAAATTCGCCCAACCCAAGCCGAAAGTGAATAAGCTCGTCCAACCGAAGCCGAAGAGAAGAAGTTAAATCGCGCACTGACGGCAGAGATGAGTGAATAATAATTCAGACTCTGAAGAGAGAGTTAGTTACAGACACGGACGGCGAGAGAAATCAGCCGTGAACGACGGGTAGAGATCAGCGCCCAGTATTGAAACCAAACCACACCCCGAAATGCAAATTTCTAGAGAGCAAGCAACTCGAAGCCTTAAAGTTGTATGGTAGAAGCTTGGTGCCACGGTCCACAGAACGGGTCGGGAGGTAAGAATAATCTTGTGTAACGAACATTTAGATATAAAAAGTTGTTACCTTTTTCTTCAATATTTTTTGACCTTGTGAGTTTTATTTATCTTGTGTGTTATCACCCCCCGTTGGACTCAGCTTGCATACGGCCCCAATCCTGTTTGATCCCGTCTGTCTAAGATCTAATCACAGCGTGGGTAGACAGACCGGAGATCAGTGTAGTTACCCTGGTAACCAGGCGTTGGAAGCGGGTTGGGAACAACGAGGCTGGTATTCATCTAACCAAAGGATTAGAACGTCACACTTGGAGCAGCGAGGAGTGAACAGCTGGCGTCGCGAACGGGATGGAACGACACAGTCGACGCTGCGACCAGGGGGGGGACGACGTCACAGAGCAATAATATGCGTTGTTGTTAAAAAGAAAGGCTCTTTAGCTGGGCCATGTTTAGAACATTGGCCCTAACTAAATTAGGATATTGGCTATCCTGCTCTTATGGAAAACATCCAGCTAGCGTATATGATAACTCTATGTAATCCACGAATATTCCATGGATGGCAAGGACAACAGCTCTGTAAACAAGACAAAAGTTGGTGCAGATTATACACAGATCAATGCTTTCTCTTCTGCTTTCAAAGGTCTCTCTGGAAATTATATATATATATATATATATATATATATATATATATATATATATATATATACGTTCATGTACATAAATATATATATATTGACGTTCATGTACATAAAATATATATATATATATATACATACTTATACTTATATATATATATATATATATATATATATATATATACTTTTATATGTACATACATATAAATATATATGCATACATGTGCATATATATATATATATATATTTGCATACGCATACGTATACATATGCATACATATACTTACATATACATACACATTCATATACATATATACACATATAGATGTATATACATATAATATACATATATACATACACATACATATATACATACACATACATATATACATATATATATATATAAACAAGCAAATATGTACATATATATACGTGTATATATATATTATAAAGAAGCAATCATAGAAAAAATTAATCCGTAAAATTAATGTAATTGAATTCACTTCGCTGACAGATTTAATAAAGTGTTAACTTACTAACCACTTGTTCAATGCATCGATCCTTATGTGTAAAATGGTAAGAAAAATTAGATGTCCGTCATGGCTAGGACTTTCGAAAATCAACTTTTTCATCAACATGCATTATTGTTTATTTTATCATTTACGGCATCTACAAAACGAAAATAGATATTTCGTGGGGTGGGGTCGAATGATAGTTTTTCAGAGTCTGTTATTTATATACAAAACTTATGTGAGTAACCTGTACTAATAAAATACTGACGATTATGTAATTTAAGTATTAATATTTATAATATACTGTTAAGAAGGGAAGCAGTTCATTTATTTAACTCTATTATATTACATGAATCATTTTCTTTACCACTACACCAACTCTCAATATATATATATATATATATATATATATATATATATATATATATATATGCTACCATTTCTCGGGCGACGCAATCAAAATTCTTCAAATCGTGTAATAGCATAATTGCTCATCTCACAATTTTGAAAAACAACACTGATTTAATTGATTTTCTTGACTCTATTTTTCGTAAGAATCAAGGGAAAACACCGTGTTATTCAGGTAAAATGAGAGCAGGATAAAATTGTTTTGTGTAACGCACAGTGTCTTCCATAATGAGCAATGGTGAGAGCAAAATAAGCTTATTCAGACCTTAAGTAATGGCAAAAACAAAGTTCATACTCTAGCTTTCATCTTACTATTGGACAATTTTTTGTTACACTGAAGATATATATATATATATATATATATATATATATATATATATATATATATATATATATATGCATCAGACAGGGAGAGACTGACATGCGAAGGTGTGTTGAAATGTTATATTTAAAGTCTGATCTAATGTGAAAGGCATATTTTGGCGGAATTATCTTGGCTGCTAACAGAGCTGCTTTCCTTAAATATCCTATCTATAGGTTTTGATCGCGCTCAGCTACATTGTGTTGATACCAAAGAAAACAGCGGATGGATCGTTAATATGGGAAAATAAATTATTCCAAACCGTTCTTCTGTCTGGTGTAAGCGTTCCATGCTTCAATAACATACAGCAGGCTATTGATGGTATATGTCTGGTAGACCTTGAATTTGGTGGTCAGTATAATCACTTTTCGCTCGCTCACCAGCTTAATTCAACTCACACTAGCAAATTTGGCAATGCCTATGTCGGTTTTTTTCGTCGGGTGATGTGCTTGTGTTGTTTGCGACGCCAAATTAACTGAAGCGGTTAGTGACCTCAAGCCGACCATGATCTGACTGCAATTAGATATATAGACACCTTCATCTTCATATGTTCATGCGTGCACATATATGCAATTATAGACTCTGACTTATGTATACATATGTATTACGCTTTACGTATATGTACCTCCGGCTTAATTACGTGATTTTTCTATATTATCAATTTGCATACAAGAAACAGCGTATCATTGGTTTATAAACAATTGCATCAAATTTACATAGGTAAGCACAGAATCAATATTTCTTACAGGCTGAGTATCTGGTGATAATATAAGCTGCTTCGTAGAAATATTTGACTCAGTCCTAGCGGCTTAACGATTAATATTCTTCCCACTTGAACTAGCCGGAGTCATTTCTTCATGTAAAAACGCCGTCATTGAGCTTTGAAAAGAACGATGGATGTGGATAGCCTTAGCTAAAAATTGAACCAATAAATTATTCAAGTAATGAAGGTCGGCTGATTGAGTCGCTACGAAAAATCAATATACTGAGATTAGATTTTTCGTTCGAGCATGCAGAATGGGGCGAATTATGCCATAAGTCTATTCAAACCGGCTAATACTTCAGACAATCTTTAAGATTCACAATAGACAGAAAGACTTCTTCAAGAAAATTAGTTCATATTTTTCTTTTAAATCATCGTATTTTTCTGATTGCTACTTTACAAATGGGATGTTACACATTTCTTTTTCCATTCGTTTTGAGGAAGAAATTATCATACCGATTCTTTAGAAAAATTATTTCCAATTTCCTGGTGGAAATCTTTATTCTAGTCCAATTCAATTACTTATCTCCTAAATGCATTAAAGTAATCGCACAGAATTTAAGATAAAAATATAAGGTACTTCAAAGGGGTCTTTGAAAACGATAGTGAAAATGTTGACTTCGACTAATTTTGTAGGTTTTACACTAACACGCCTTTACACATGAAAGATTAAACGAATTACTTAACACCTGAATGTAATTGCTGCTTCAATACACAATTCTCACTTCGATTGGAATAATGAAAGTCACAACATTTATAAATGTTATTAACAATAATAATGATAACAACATCAAAAACTTTCAATGCCTGTGAAAACATCAGTTTTCTTATTTTAATTTCGGATGAATTATTTTTCATAATTTAATGAAATCAGCAAGATCCTTGCGATTACCCTGAGTTTAAAGACCTGTAGAAATGGCCATATTTCATTCTTAAATACTTAAGCCTAAGAAATTGAACAAAATATTTTAATAAAAGTGACATTTGAATCAAGGTCATTACCAAAAGGAGTAAAATGGAACAAATTAAAAGATGCTAAAATGTTTCCCATTCCGTTGAAGCAGATGTTGTAGGTATGGGAACCTTACAACTTCATCCTTCTCTGTCTGTCTCTTTCTCAAGAACAATATTCTTCTTTTTTCTTCGTCTTTCTTTCATTCTATTTCGTTGCTTCTTCCTTTATTTAATTTCTTTCTCGCTTTGTTTCTATACCTTTTCCTTTACTTTTTTGTTTTCTTTCGTTGCGTCTTTATTTTTCTTTTTGTTATTTTTTCTTTGCTTCATTCTTTCTTACTTTGCTTCCTTTTCCTTTTTATTCATTATATATTATCTTCTCTCATTTCATATTTTTTCTTTCTTTTTCTTTTTTTTTTCTTTTCTTTTTTATTTCTTTCTTTTTCATCTATTTCCTTCACTTTTCATCCTGTTTCTTTTCGTCTTTCTTTCATTTACTTTTCTTTTTCTTCCTTTCTGATACTCTTTGTTACATTTTTTTTATTTCACCTCCCTTTTTTATTTCTTATTTCTTTCTTTCATTTATCTGTCCTTTTTTCTTTCTTTCTTTTTTTCCTCTATCTTTCTCTCTTTGTTTTGTCCCAGGAATTTTACTCACATATCTTTCGGTACCTTTTTTTATCATACAAATACTCCTATCACAAACAGGTATAATCGTACTTTTAAGTTTCTAAATTTTTTGTTATTACATATTGCTATTGATTGATGTTCAATTCTTCAATACATTCTGAAGGAGTTCTTCTACATTCTTTTCTACGTCTGCTGTCAACACTGTATCATTTGCATATCTTATGCATTTCAGATTGTGGTCGCCCACAATGAATCTTGGTTAGACATCTAATTCTCTCCTAATTGCTTTACAGTATTGATATGAACATCATTGTCTTAAACCCTCTCTATTATTTTATATTTACTAAATTCATTTACTTCAGGTTAATAAGCTCTTTATATATTGTCTTATTTGTTTGATACTTTTATCCATTCTTCGGTTATTCCATCTCATATTTCGTGCTTCTTCTCTGGCAGTCGGTCTGAAATATAAAATAATATATGATGCAGCGTAATACATATATTAATACTTTAGGAATATTTGGTAAACTTTAGCGTTCTTTGTTTACTTACTTAAACAATAGTACAAACGGAATGTAATCTTTGGAAATAGAAATAACGTAATATTACAGAAAGTAATTTAACTCAACATTCATCCGACTACATTTTCCAAGCAAGAAACGAGAGTTTTAAAGCACTCCTCAAAAATTATTTTTATAGCCTAGTGGAACACTCTAAAGACGAAAGAAAATCAAAATATTTATAAAACATCCAGACCTTTCTTTTAACTGAGAAATCTAGGAAACATGAAAGCTAAAATAATGCTTTTAATATCAGGCCGTGTTAGAAACCTATCAACAACAGAATCATCGTAATAAGGGGAAAAATCAAGATTTTATGAAAAATAGTGTCTATCCAAGTCACGCTGTTGCTGACTCGGTGATGAGCCTGGGGAATTTAATGTAGATTTTTTGAGACATGTATTCAATAAATATTCATCAAAAAACATCAAATATGTAATGCCAATATGCAAATGAAAACAAAAACAACAAATACGACGACCATAATTAGAAAAGGAGAAGAAAAAGAAGGCAAAGAAATCAAAGAAAAAGACAAAGAAAAAAAACAAGTAAAAAAGAAAAAAAAAAAGATGGAGAAGAATTGATAGCCCAAGCCTTAAAGAAATAATTTCAGATGTAAATGGAACCCTCGGATTGATTGGAAAATGGTCCACGATTCAGTGAAGGGATTCCTGGTAGCCCATGCCTTAAAGAAATACAAAACATTAGACTCACGATTAAAGATCACACCTAACAAAGAGCTTTATCTATGTAATATGTATGTCATCTTAGTTTTTTTTTTTTTTTTTTTTATAAAAATAATCACTGAAAATTGTCATGAAACCATTTCCGACACAAGATCTCTGGTTGTGACCTGGAAATAAATGAGTAGACAACAAAAATCAAAGGAAATAAAATAATAATAATATGGGAAATGGTAGGACTAAAAATGATAGTTTATTATGTCCGTGATAATAGGTTTATTTTGAAAAAGTATTTAGAACCCACGCCGTTGGTTGTGTATGCGAAAAGACTGAGAACTATATGAGATATTTCAGGAGACTTGCTCTTATTCAATATTCTACAATGGCCACCAGATATTTAGTGTTAACATGGAAATTTATGAGATAATAATAATAGTATGAATAATAATAATAATAATAATAATAATAATAATAATAATAATAATAAAAAAGAAGAAGGAGGAGGAGGAGAAGAATTAAAAAGAAGCCTATTTAAAGGAAAACTCTTTTAAGATTTAATTTAAAACTTGCTAAATATTTCTATTCCTCTTGCATTTACTTTTTTTCGTTTGTGTCTTTTCATCTTGGTTCAGAGAAATGTAACTGAGGTTAAAATTAATTTCTAATCGGTTTATTGATCCGTAGGGTCGGCTATTCATTCTGATGGATGCCCCAATCGGTTCTCGGTACTGACTAATAATAGAGACCGTATCTGAAATGCCATCCTCACCGCCACTCTGTGCGCAGCTTCTCTAAAAAACATTTTTCCCTTTCAACATTAATGTTATTTTGCTAAAAGCCAATAATAAACCCACTGTTCAACATATTTATCAGTTTCCATTCACATTTTCGGCAAATGAAATGTGTCTCCTATCATATGAATTTTCCCATCGCCTTAGATCAAGTGATGGCAAGTCTATCTAGTATGCCAGTAATTTTCTAATTATTATTTATTTTGATATTGCATTTGCGTATTGACACACTATTTGGACTGCTGATATATGAAAACCCAATGCAAAAAATCCATGAATTCATGTTCTGTTTCTGGTATTACATATCTTCTCAGCAGTGCTTCAATGTGGATGTTTCATTATTCCATGGATCTCCATTCATTAGAAAAAAATGTTATTTTGAATGGTTACCTTCGCCAGCATATCGATTGATAAAACTGCCAACTGCGATTACCATCATTTTGAAGTCATATTGAAATGTGTACTTATTGGGACTTCTTTATTTTTCTACTATTTATAATTATTTATCTGTTGTTTCTTTAACGACAAAATGTTTAAACTTTAAATAGGAATTATTTGCACTTTTAAGATACGACGTGTATTAGAAAACATACTGAGTTTAATTACAGAAGTAGTTGTAAAATTGATACTGAACAGATAGTTTCCAAACAGATATGGAAATTAATCCTCGTGACAGATGCACGTGTCAATTTCATTCTGATCGTGTATACGTATGTATATATTTTATTTTAAATAATTTACAAAATTAAAAATAATTATGTTTATTACCGGATAATTACCGAAAAAATTTATAAAATCTTTGAAGTAATTAGCATTTTGGGATTTAAATATTAACAGATATTTTATTTTCTCCGTGAATATTATATAATACTGGGTATAGATTGCGACAACTGTGTGAGAGGATAATTTTTTAATCCTTTAGACCGTTGGAAAAGCAGAAAAACTGTATGCTATGCATGTCAGTCACATAAACAAATTAAAAACACACACACACACAAAACCATATACAGCATGCTAAATCAACTGCACATCATGTGCCGGAATGTGAATTCGATCTATTAATTAATATAAATTATATTGTCAGCTGTATTTCTGATTAAACCTTACTTTCTGGTAATAAATGCATTGATAGCGGACCACAACCAGTAGTTTTAGCGATTATGCAATTTCCATCTGGTTCTAAAAAGTTTTTCAGAAAATCTTCGCAGAGCAATTGATAGCAGTTTTCTAGAGGTTTACAATTTTGTTCTCAATTCTAATTTTGCCTAAGCACTCTTTAATTTGCTAGGTGGTGTTCCAAGCGTACACAGTTACTACAATTCTATGTTCCATATTTTTTCATCTCACTAACTAGATCTTGTTGTTGTTGTTGTTCTTCTTCTTCTCCTTCTTCTTCTTCTTCTTCTTATTATTATTATTATTATTATTATTATTATTATTTATCACCACCATCACCATCATCATCATCTTTGATTTCGGTTGTATACAGATTTTCTTCTGGAACTGTATCAGAGAGCTAAGATCAGAAATGGCAACATGAATTTTCCAACTAAACACTTTAAATGAAAGAAAAACAAAGAAAACAAAAAACAACAACCTAAGTCATATACATTTTTCAGAAATAAATCTCTTCTTCGTGTGTGAGCTGTACTTTAGAGTCCCCGTTTTTGCATTTTTTTAAGGCATGAGCCGACCAGGATTCCATTCAATGAATCAATCGTTACCTTTCCAAGGGCTCCAACTACAACTGAAATTATTGATGTCGTCATGTGACACGTCAACTATCAACAAGCACCATGTCTAACTTCTGAAAGCATTCCAAATACTGAACAGCTTTTCCTGCTACACTGACTGAAGTAATAGACCCACTTGAAAAGATCAGTAAAGCTATCATTAAGAAAGCTTGCTTCATGGAATTTTGAAGAAGCCAGCTGGAGAAGACCCCAATATTAAAACATTTTATGCCTCATCAGGGGTACAACATGGAGGAACTGAGAACCATCATCTTTTTTTAATATGATGTATGGGTGATTAGTTTTGATTATTCCGTCAGTGTCTATTTTAATGTCTCATTAATTATTATTATTATTATTATTATGATGTAAATAATAATAATAATAATAATATTTATTTTATATATATATATATATATTTTATTTATTTCGTACGACCGAGAATAAGGCATATAAATAAATGTATGTATCTTCAATCTTTGCTACACATTTTCAAGCCCATCCGTGTACATGATACTTCAGTTCCGATGATCAGATCCGGTTTCAATATCGAAATCCAAGTCTATGTTATGATTCTGGTTTCTAGACATTGTGTAACCCATCTTCTTTGAAAAAGGAATTTTATGCTCGTTATTTTACTGGGGGAGCAGATTCATTTTTATTTTGATATTCAATATCTGCTAGCTTTCACGTGAGATGAACCAGTCTGCTGTAACGTCTCCAATCATTTTCACGTGTTTTTGTATCTCATCTAATATTGCAGATCACACGTCCTATTATACATTTCAAAAGCCTAAAGAATTGCCACATTACAAAAAGAATACACATAGAAGCAAGAAAATCAATATTTTGTTTTTTTTAAATAATATCCAATAACATAAGTGCATTGGAAAAGGAAGAATATTAAACTGAGAAATATTTTTTATAACAATTAAGCAGCACAAATATCGATGACCCTCATTGTATTTGATGTAAATTATTTCTCTTTGTGAAAATGCTTTCGATGTTTTGATAATAGTGATTTTTTAAGCATAGCTCAGATGTGGCACAAGGCAAAAGTTAGGGGTCAGCTGTTGATGATTGAACTCACTTTTCAGTCATAATTGTTCTTTCGAGATAAATTTGATTTGCTAACCATTACACCCAATTAAAATTCTCAAGGATGTTTTGATTATTGTTTTGGTATAATAAAAAACGTGTCCTTAAAATATTCACGCAGAAACATGGTTTCTTATATGCATCATCACAGGTGATCTGTGTCCTTAGCGTTGACAACAATGACAGGGCCGTGATCATCCTTGGCTACTGCTTCAGAGAGGCGATTTTAAAATGCAATTGGGAGAAAATGTAACTCAATGAAGATCGTTTGTTGCTAAATCCGTCATATTCATAGATACAGAATCTGCAGAAATACTTCATGAACTGTGATCTGCGTTCGTAATTAAAATGACGCAGTACTATAATAGAAATATTATATTCCTATTAGAAAAATGATCTCGCTAATTGTCGTGAACTACCGTAGATGTCAATGAGGCCCAGGATTTACATGCATTTTTTGCAACGCTAGAAGAAAACGACTTACCTCCAGATTCGAACATGTCTTGCGTGTAAACTGTCAAAAAAAGAAAAAAGGCGGCTTCGCGGCTTACACTTTTAATGAATATCTCCAGGAGTCGGATATTATCTTGCGAGTGTATCTTTTCACATATGTAAATTTGGGCTGTCAATAATAGCATAAAAAGGGGATAGAAAGACGACAGGCAGGCGATTACAACTGTATGACTAGGAGACACGCGTTGCTAAGAAGTTGACGAGACAGGGCGTGTTCACAAAGAATAAAGTACCCTTTCCGCTACACTAATGAATGCCGTTATACTGAACAATGCGGTGGATATACATTTACAGTAAGTTTTAGAGACAAGTAGAGAAACAAATGTAGCATTTACAGTTATGACCTCATTGATCCCATGGATTGAGAGCCTTAAATATACAGTGGATGATCACCTTGTGTTTATGAAATTTCATTTTCGAAGGAATCGTTTGGTATTTTTTGAACGTTAGGTAACTACTTGATCCCATTATCCATTGATTTGAAGAGGAACAATTTAGATTCTATATCACACTGAATAAGCCTGTTGAACAGATCACACGAGCGGATACGTTAATCATTGTTGGCGAATGAAAAATTGAAAGAGAATATAAATCATGAATATTTATTGGAAGACAAAGTATAAGAAATTGCATAGTAATTGTTTAGTTTTATTCAGATGCATGTAAAGTCGGTGCTGTTTATAGGTTTGGTATTTTTTTTGTGGGATGGGGTTGTTACTTTACGGCATATCAACCTCAATGGGTTATTTAATGCCGACGAAATTGTTATTGCTGGTAATATGTTTTTCTTCAAAAATCTATTTCTGGAAATATTTTTCCTTGAAGAAATCTATAGCGGGTCATATTTTTTCAAAGCTGTTTGTATTGCTAGTATTTTTATTTTTTATTGCTGATAATAATTTTTCCTTCAAACAATATTGCTGGTAATAATTCTTTATTACAAAGTATTTTTGGTATTAAAACCTATTTTTACACAAGTTTGGGTTTTAACTATATGCCCATAGCTGGGACCCTAACAGGTGCTACATCGCCGGGTCAGGGTGGACCTGGGAACACCAGAAATTAAGAGTTGGTTCCACGCTCCTCAAAACCTCCTGATCAGATGTCCTGCTGTTGGACGTAGTATATTGTCTTACCCAGGACGCGGATATAGGTTGTCGTCGTACCCAGGACGGCTGTTTATAGGATTCGCTAAGTTGAAGTAGATACATAAATTTAAATCCATTCTGATTCAGATAGAGTCTTGCGATATCTGGATTGCTCTAGTCTGATATTGTGTCAAGGTGAGTACGAATGATTATCGCGCAATTGTCGAGGTTAGAGGAAAATGGATGAAGAGGAAGTTATACTAATGAATTTATTAATCGCTTCTACCCAAGCAAGGCGATAAATCCAATAAGACGCAGCTGGATAGTGAGAGTGAGTAAATGTTTAGAGAGAGAAGATGACGGCTGACTTTGCATTTCATTTTTTCGCAGGAAAGCAAAAAGCTGGTTAAGATTTCTATAAGCAGGAAGTGTGGGTTTATCTGAAGTAAAGCCAGAAGAAATGGGTGGGTTTTAAAGAGCCTGTGTTTACTTCATGTTTCAATGTTCTTGTTCTAACAACAGAAATGTGTGTCTTTTTTTTCAAAACGACGATGAGATTCAATTATCTTTTTTTTCCATTGAAGGATCCACATGATTGTCCAGAGTTTAGAGTTCGTAGTTTGTATAGAAAACACTTGAGCTTTTTCACCAACGTACATTTGAAAAAATAAGTTAGTCATATACCGTGTGTAATATAAAAATTATCCAATTGTTAGTTTAAGCTTTTACCCGTTGTATCTTAGAAATGATTAAATATATGTTACTGGAATTCTCCAAGTTTTTGAAAAATCCTATTGGACTCTACTTTTAACAAGAAGAATGTATCTAGGTCTAAGTTGAAAGGATGATCCTCTTAATATTATGAAATACTGATTCGTTTATCCTCTCTATACATCCCGATTTTTAAAACTTATTTACTCTTCTCTTAATGAAACTTGAATCGATTTTGAAGATGGAAGCCGGTGTATGAATGTTGATACCATTACTGAAGGCCTGAATGATATTTTCCCTCTCAACGTGGCACAGTTTTGAAGACATAGTGGGGCTAACAAATAACGATTTTAACCTGTTCTTTTTTTTCTCACTGTATAACTCAAGGGGTGTTTCAGTGATTCTTACGACAAATAATGTCAAGATGTCTAAACGTCTTATCTGGAAAAAAAAGACAATTATCTTAGTGGTTTTTGGATATTAAACATTTTATGGTATATACAATTAGCCCATGCTTTAACCCGATTTGGACATTTTTGCAGTTACTCACAGTAGGTGTCATACAAAGGAGCTATGTCTGTATTATTGAAGTACTGCTCATTCATCAGCGTATGTGGAGTTTCCACTTTTAGCTTAAATATAAGATTGTAGAATACGTATACAGCTAGTGTATGATGTGTTTAGTGAAAGTAATTTGCATCACCATGAACCATAACGTGAGTTTAAGGACAGTGTCAAAATTAGCGGTGATAAACTGAGCCTATCAATGGGAAAGTTAGCTTCGAATGGATATTCGTGGAAGGAGGCGATTTATAATAGGTTGATAGCTGGGTGGACTTCAAAACTGATCGAATATTTGAAGAGGTATTTCAAAAACAGATTTGAGGTGGTTGTACTGAGAATCGTACGTAAATATAAAAAACAAACATGTAATAAATGCTGTAGAGCCTGCATAATAACCACCGAAGAGATTATTTTGTTAGTAGGGACTGCGCCAAGCGAGATATTCTTATACGAAATTAATAAGACATGGAATGTAAAATTGCTGGTAGGTTAAATTCACACACAGAAAACACAGAGACAGACAACACTCAACTAGAGATGCATTTTGCATATGCCGTAGACAAGAATGCCTTTAGAATTTTGGTAGAATATATAAGCTGTTGTTTAGGCTCAAACAGCATATTCGGGATATTTTTTTTAAGTTAAGATCTTACAATGATAGTGAGATCGGAGTAAAAATAATGAAAAATCTTGAAGTGTATGATAGAAGCTTATTGATAATATTATTTAAACATTTCCTGGTTCTTAACGCGCATATATCAGTAAGGGGATTTTGGATACATTTAGCATTCTGAATGTATGGGGAATGTGGTAATCCCCCGCGGAGTGGTAGGTGGGAAGAGTGGGATTATTATTATTATTAATAATAATAATGATCACAATAGCCCATTCTTTAAAGAAATACAAAAGATTGTACTCACAAGTACAGCTCAGACATTTCGAAAACCTTTATTTATGTAAAGTGTGAGTGAGTTTATTTTTTTTATTTTTTTTTTTTAGAGAAATTATCAGTAGACAATTCCATAAAGCCATTTCTGGTCTCAGGCCTCAGTTCGAGAACCAGAAGGGAATGCGTATACAACAAAAATAAAAGGAAATAACCGATCAGATACAGAAGCGATGGCAAGATAAACAGCTTCATGGCCAATACTCTGCCCGTACCAAACAAGCTGACGTAGACAAAACCCGTACCCATCAGTGGCTACGTAGTGCAGGGTTGAAAGCGGAAACTGAAGGTTTTATCCTTGCTGCGCAGGACCAATGCATGCTAACTAGGAATTATCAAGCACACATACTAAAATATTGTGTCAGCCCGAAATGCAGATTATGTGATAAATATCCAGAAACTATTGATCATCTTGTATCAGGTTGTACGATGTTGGCACCCACTGAATATAAAACCCGGCATGACAGAGTGGGTCAATATCTGCACTGGAAAATCTGCAACTTCTACGGGAAGGAAACTGAAAGAAAATGATATGAACACCACCCAGACCCGGTTACTGAGATAGGACCTGTTACAATTCTATGGGACTACACAATACACACTGACAGAACTATCAAGGCCAACCGCACAGATATTGTTATTAAAGACCACAAACAAAAACGGTGCCTCCTTATTGATATGGCAATCCCTGCTGACTGCAATGTATCTTTGAAGATATTCAATGTTGTGGATCCCGCGTGAAAAATAGGTATCCAAATAAATGATAAACGCAAGTATTTAAGCTAAGAAATTAAATGTATTTACACAAAATACAAAAGGTAATGCTTCAGTAAAATCCAGGAACACGATTAGTAGCAAATACAGATAGATATATACAGTCTCGAAGTAGGACTTCCTTAGAGTCTACATGCTTGTAACTGACTTCTACAAGAAGTTACTTCACTCTATCCGACTACCGACACTCACAGACGACTCCGGTACGACTCATCTTCTCTGACTGACTGTGGCTATTTTTTGGCAGCAGGACGAGTCCATTATATCCGAAAAGGGTAGACCCCATAACATTCAAAACTGTCAAAATACAAGGACCTTGAAATAGAAATCTCGAAAATGTGGCATATGGGAACATCAACAATCCCTGTTGTAGTTGGAGCCCTAGGATTGATTGGAAAACATTGCAGTAGACTAATTGAAGGGATTCCTGGAAGTCCATGCCTCAAAGAGATACAAAAAATTGTTCTGACAATTACAGCCCACACTTTATAATAATAAATATCCAACTTATCTTTATAATGCTAATAGTGTGTGTGTGTGTGTGTGTGTGTGTGTGTGTGTGTGTGTGTGTGTGTGTGTGTGTGTGTGTGTGTGTTGAGAATGTTAGAATTTACCCGAAGAACATACCGCGTATTGACCCTATCCTTGTTTGTGAAATTGGGCAGGCGGAACTAATTCGGAAGAAATTAACGATTTTCCAATCACGAAGTGGCAAGATATCGCGGGGGATGTTTTGTGAGTACTCACCATCCTCAAACTGTTCATCAAGCCAGTATATGCTCGATTAGCTCCCAGAAACTGCAACTAAACCCTGTTCAGCATAGTTGCGTTATAAACAACAGTTTTTAACAAAAGAATACGTACTTAAGCATGCGTCTGCATCACTGATTGTCTCGCCGCCCAAGAAGATGTATGCGATCGGATAGAAGGATCCCGCCATCATGATTATTATTATTATTATTATTATTATTCCATCAATATATTTAACATTGAAAAAATTATTTATTATAATTTATATAAATTACTCATTCGTGAAAAAAATAATTGAGTCTCTCTGCATGCCTAAAGTATATAAACTGACCACAAAATATTATGCTCGTTAATCTTTCGGCAAATCCGTACTGTAGTGTTGCTGCTCTAATTTACTGAGTAAGAGGAAATAAAGGTATTGACTCAAGGTACTTTAAAAACTGGGAACTTAAAAATTATCGAAAATAATTTGGACTGGTAAAGCACTAGTCACGTCTCCCAAGAGCAAATGCTATGTAGAAAGTACGACCAAAGTTTTTGCAGAAGCAAGAGTCCATATCCTCCTAGCCTTGTGGATATCAATGGTGATTCACGCTGGTTCTCTCGAGACACGAGTACAGTCCCTGAGTACGGCAGTTCGGGAATTCATCAACTTGGTTGAGGAGCAATGTGGCGCCACCAGGAAAAACACTTTGGCTTTTACGAATTGAAAATTCCCAAAGTAGGACGATTGACGTCACAGAAAGCAAAAAGCGAAAAACAACACCCTGAGATAAAAAAAATAAAAATGAAGTATTCAGTTTAAAATTCTCTAAAGACTGCGAGATGCGCCAAATACTTTACTATAGTCAGATGTAAATCGGTTGAACTGTAGATATAAAAGCATCGTAGAAGTGAATTAAGCTTCGTAAAAATCATTGAATAAGAAACAATATATTGCGTTATAACAAACAAAAGAAGTGGTAATTGTTTTACTTCTGAAAATATTACGATAATGCAATATTTTATGTCAATAATAATTAGGTTTTTTTTTTATATAATCGAATGTATCCCATCTGATTTTTGCCCCACCCCTGGTAAGATGAACATTGACTTTAGAAAGACAAATTATATTTTCTGTGCATCGTTCTAGCTGCTACAACTTTTAATAAATATCCAGGCGCTACAATCGTTAATAAATATTTGCAATGTATAAAACAAACATACGAAAAACATAAATTATTATATTAATAGTGAAAATCATAGATATAAATCATAGAAAATTCACTACCGTTTTTACTACAACGGCTAGAGAGGAAAACAACAAATATGGTGTCAATAATGAATAATAATAAGATTTATGTGCCAATCTATTACCAAATTTCCTCAGTTGTCATACGGGGTCTGAGAACAAAGAAAGCAAAAACAAGTCATATCACAGTTTATTTACACTCAAGATACTTCAAAAAACTTTGTCTTGTGTTACCTCTTGAAAGTCAGAAAAAAAGGTAAAAATACCTTGAGTGACAATTAGATGGAAGTGAATTTAAACCTCTAAATTTAAAGTATCCAAGCACATGTTCGCGGTATATTGCTCACAGATTCATCCCACGGCTCATGGTGTGGGGGTTATTATCATCTTCCAGTTACGTCTTTGTCATCGGGCAGAGTATGTCTCAATTGTGTTTCTGTCCAAACGCTGCCGGGGAAAATAAATTCTGAGAGATGGCCGACCCTGAGGAACAGCTGCTCGGGGTTACAACACCATTGCACAAGAGAGGGGTGGATCATTCGCAATGCCAGGTTGGGAAATTGTTATCCTTTGCCCAGGTGTACGCACTCGGGTTCCCCACATTAAACCCGACCTTCTGTCACATCCCGTATCAGGGGTAAGCTTAGATAAATATCACATTCTTGTTAAGAAACAAATTGTTGATACTAATAATAAAAGCGTCAAAGAAGTTTCTAATCAGTATATTATAGACGATAACATTTCATACCCTAATTATTGGGTAAGCAACCCAATCCTACAGGGAATGTTATTATCGACCCGGATATATCTTATTTGGAGACAAGTAACATGCACTGCAACACCGGAATGATTGAACTTTAACCTTCCATTTCTTTGATGAAATATACCCACTAAAACAGAATACTCCTCTGCTTCCCTCAAGTAATATTGCATTGCATAGAAAACGTGTTTATCAGTAATTCTAAGAATTATAGAGTGTTCCAAATTCGTAGAGATTCTTTGTGTGCTTTTTAGAGTCCTAGACATTATTTGTATTACATGGTTTACAAAATAATAAAACTGAACTCTGTAAGAACCTTTACAGATAGATGGACATCTGTTAGTGTTGAGTAATTTCATAGCCATTATTAATATTCTGTAGACTGTGGTCATCACATAACATACCGCGGCCCATGCCGGAGGAGGATTATTATCTTTCAGTTGCGTCTCTTTTTGGGGGCAGAGTGTGACTCACCTCTGACATTGTCTGCAGACAGAGATACAGCCGAGGAAAATAAATGCTTTGCGCGGGTCCGAGGAACAGCTGCCCAAACCTCACAACGCATTGTACTATAGATTTATGATTGGTAGTCATACTGATGACAACATAAACGACGGTAGTGGGGTCTGGCTAAATTTTCTTTGGTCCGAATGTAGGCGCTCGGGTTCCCCACGCTAATCCCGACGTTGCGGCACATCTCTTCTCAATGGGGAGACCTGGGTAATTATTACTCAGCGATTCGTCACATTTGGTGTATAATATACCAGAAATGAAGAGAAAGTTAACAAAGACAGAAAACGTCAATTTTTCTATTCCCACATAAAAAAATTATCATAATATTATATAAGGTAAATTTATTTTCAGTGTATTTAAATTTAACAAACCAATGTATATTTTTATTTCGCACGATTGTTAGTGAGTGAAATGGTGACATTTTTGTTTAAGAACAGATATGAGCATAGCTTTTTATCTACCTATATTCTTATAAAATATGAGGTTCAGTGTTACACTGATAAATGTTCTGTAACTTTAAATGTTATCTGTAGTAGATTCTCATGTTTGAGTATATGCCACGTTTATGTATATTTCTTTTCGTCTACTGGCCTGAATATTCGAGAAAGTTTACTGAAGAAAATATAAGCTATCAGGCAGGATTCGAAACTGACTCCCGCTTGGCAGAGGCAAACAGTCGTAAGATCCGATGTTCTCTAGTCCGACTGAACAATGAAAAACTTTGACGATCAAGAAAGGCTGAATAGTGAGCTTAAACGAATTTCTTGTCATTATAGATTCTCGAAATTTCATATCTGATAAATTTCATACACAAATGTAAAAAGATAATTTTTTTAATTAAGTAACGGGATTATTCATTTATTCATCCAAAATATTTTATCATTTTAAACGTAATTTTTAGAAGATACACATATTTGAGTAAACGCTGCGTTTATTTATTAAACAATTATAATAATAATAATAATCATACACACACACACACACACACACACACACATATATATATATATATATATGTATGTATATATGAATATTCAAAAAATCTTATCAAAGAAGAAAACATTAGAATATAAAATTTAATATAAATTTGGAGCGTCTACTGAATTATGAGTAATCACTAGAAGTACCGTTTAAAATGGAACATATGTCGAATGAATAAAAAATATAATACATCTTATAGAAAACAGATTAATGTATAAAAGAATGATTGTAAGAACAGATATCGGATTCTAGGATAGGCAAACAAACACAGCTGAGGTTAATACAATATAAAAAACAATGATACACAAAAGAATAATTGTAAGAAATGAGTTTTCAATTTACATTGCTTCCGATTGAGAATTTCGTTATCAATAAAAGTGTGTAATATTATTATATTGAAAAAAAAAAATCAAAATTAATTACAATGATAATTTAAGGTGGGTTCTGCATAATTCTGTGAGATATTGTAATGTACAAAAAAACAAGAACCAAATGAAAATTTACATCCCTGTTAAAAATACACTTGATATTGAGCAATATAACCAACAAATATAGCACAACTTAAACCTACATTTTATCATTATATATATATATATATATATACAGATATTTATATATATATATATATATATATATACAGACATTTATATATATATATATATATATACATTTATAACGCATTATTTAGCCTCGAATATTTGCTACAAAAAAATCCTATCCCATCCCCATCAACATATAAGCTGAATTTAATTAAAAAAAAATGAGAGCTCCATAAAAAGAATAAGATGGAAAGCCCATTTCTTTTAAAATCAAATCTTCACAATAAAACCACACACAAGGAAAATTAAGGCTTTAAATCCAGAAAAAGCCCCCCCCGCAACAACAAAAAATTAGATGAGTTCAAGAAAGTCTTAACTGACCTAGTTAGAAACATAAAATTCCATACAAAACAAAACGTTTTCTAAGAAAAGCTAAACGACCATATAACTAAAATTAACAAGTGAACAAATGTATTTATAGCAGCGGACAAAACAAAAAATCTATATGAAGTAAGCTTTCCTACAAACAACAAATTACTTAAGAGCAACATAACGAAAACATACAAAAAACACCGGAAGCAACAGAACACGATATCAATAAGGAAGCTAAAGTAATCGTCCAAAAAATAGACCTAGATGAACGAATAATTTGTATCAGCAAGAAGCAAGCCTTTATCACAGTAAAAGAAGACTAAGTAAATTTCAAAACCAAACCTGCATGCAAACTCATAAACCCAGCTGACAGTGAACTAGCTCAAATAAATAAAACGATAATAGAAAGAATTAATTCTGAAGTAATGTTTAATTTGGGAGTAAATCAGTGGAAAACTCAAAAGCAACTATTGACTGGTTCCACTACATAAATAACAAACATAATCGCCAGTTAATACAATTTGACATGGAAGAATTTTACCTATCCATAACAAAAGCCATGCTAGATAAAGCAATCACGTTAGCCCAGGAACAAATAAAAATAAAAACAAACGAAATCGATTATCATTAAACACTCACGTAAATCATTACTATTCCAAAATGAAGATGAATAGATAAAGAAAGAAGGGATCTTTGACATTACAATCGGGAGTTTTAACGGTGCAGAGACCTTCGAAATCATAGATATATATTTACCATATGAACTGAGTCAAATAATAAATAAAAAATGATACAGGACTCTACAGGGATGACGGTCTCATAATCTTCAGAAAGTACAACAAACCAAGCACAGACAAAACTAGAAAAGCAATAAGGATTTTTAAAAATAACGGAATTGACATAGATATAAAACGTAAAATAAACGATGTAGATTTTCTAGATGTTACATTCAACCTAATAAAAGGTACATATAAACCATACAGAAAATCCAATGATAAACCACTGTACATACACACATCCTCCAATCACCCGCCTTCAATAATCAGATACCAAAATCGATTAACCACAGACCTTCTAACAATTCTTGCAAAAACAAACATATTTAACGAAGATATGAAAGACTACGAAACAGTCCTAAAAGATAGTGGATTCCAAGCAACACTCACATACACACCACAGAGTACAAGAAAGGCCTTCAGGAAGAGAAATATCATATGGTTCAACCCAGCGTACAGCAAAAACTTAGAAACAAAGGTAGGTAAAATATATCTTCAAACACTTAAACAAACGCTTCCCGGAATCAAGCACTCTACAAAAAATATTCAATAAAAACCACCAGAACAAATTAAACCCTCGTGTAACTATAGAATAAAGAATGAATGTCCCTTAAACGCTAATTGCTTACAAAACAACGTAATATACCAAGCCACGGTAAAATTACCAGGTTATGAAGAAAAAGTATACATAGGTTTAACTGAAGTACCCTCGAAACAACGAAACTATGCACACAAAACATATTCCACAAATAGTAAATACGCGAACAGGACAAAGTTTTCCAAGAATATCTGGGAAATTATAAACAAACACAAATCACACTAAAAATATCATAGAAAATAAGGAAACGATCATCAACCTATAACAATCAATCAAAATCCTGCAAAAATTGCTTGGAGGAAAAATAGATATCATTACCTACCCAGACAAAAAGAAATTACTACTTAAACGATCTGAGCTCATCTCAAAATGCAGACCTGAAAAGAATTTTTTACTACGTTAATTAAAACTCCAAAACTGAAATGAATAATTGCAAATAATCAAAATAATATAAAAAACAAAACCAAAAATAAAACAAGTAAAATAAATTAACCCCCCAAAATAATAAACAAATGGACAAACCACTCACGTAAGAATAGACAAATACAATAATTAAAAATAAAAAATACATAAAAAAGTAAAAATAATTAACCCAAATAAATAAAAAAAATAAATAATATTAAAAAAAATAACAAACCAATCACGCCAAAATAAACGTTAAAATATGCTTCAACAACCAATCCAAAAAAATTGGAGAGAAAATAGCTATAACTACTATATACCAATAATAAAACATTACTACGTTACTCAAAAATCGGTAACCAAAGAGTGTAAATAAAAATATACAAATTAAAAAATAAGTAAACAATTAAAATCAAATGAAAATTAATCCAAATAAATAAATATATGAACAAATTAACAAATCGCCCTTGCTAAAATAAGCGTTAGAACTAATGAAAATAAGCAGAAGTAAACAAAAATAATAAAAATATTAAATCCAAAATAAATCAATCAAAAACTGTCCCCGCCGCCAAAATCACAGAATAGACTACTGCAGGCAATCTAAACATTGAACGAATAAATAACTTTAATTATCTTCCCAGACCCACCCCCCAAAAAAAACTATTAAATAAGCGACCTAAGCGAGTCTCATCCATCTTTTTTGTTATTACGTTAATAAAACATCAAAATACAAAAGAATAAATAATACAATATTAAAATGAAAACAAATAAACTTACCTAAACAAATGAATAAATAAACAAAGAAGCCACCCCCGCATAAATAACCGCCAGAATAGATTAATCACAATGCACCACTGACCGATATATAGAAATAGTCGAGGAAAACTACAACATTCGCGGCTTGACGATTGCGTTGAGGCAGTCGACACGCAGTCTCTGACTGCGAGCGACTGCTATAGAACTATCAGCTTTGGCAGAGAGGAACCAGGAGAAAGTTTTGACGAAGGGCAAAGTTTCATACGGGGACGCAGACAGATCCCGAACTCGCTAATGCGGGATCTGAGATAGTATTTTAGGCCGAGCCTACGGACTTGAAGAAATCCACGTCAAACTCGGCCTTGTGCCACATACATTCCTCGTGGGGGGGATGTTAAATATCGGCCTGACTATTGCGCCTAGCATGAAAGAGCCTGTCGACTCTGAGTGTTAACTTTAATGTTCACATTTACACACACACACACACACACACACACACACACACACACATACATATATATATATATATATATATATATATATATATATATATAGCTGGTTACTCATATTCGAGGAAACCCGTCAACAAATGTGATTCTAGCTCCCTAAGTACATTTTTGCAACACATTTTATTAACTATTTATTTTAGCTTGGTATGAATTAAAATTCGAGAAAACATCCTCTAATTAAGATCTAAATACAAATTGAAGAAAAATATGCGTACCTGAAACGAAATCACTGGATGTATAATTCTCAGAAAACCTATAGAATTATAATACTTTTTTATGAAATCAAAATTATATCGATATTGTGATGCATACATTATTGAGATATTACATGAGGTCTTTTCATAGTTTATGCGTTACATTTAACCCAGACAAATACACTTCAAACAAATTTCAGTTGTGTTCATTTCAATATTTTCAATATATTGTCTACCTTCCACGATCTATCGTTTTTTTTTTTTGTTTTTTTTTCAATTTTTTTTTTTTAAATAAATGTCCTGCCATGTTTACTCTTTGGTAGTGTGGGGAAGAAAGAAAATACAAACATTCTTTGATATATATTTATAACATAAAATCGCATGAAAAATGTTCTGTAGTGAAAATAACAGTGAAGTACATAACTGTTTTAAATAAAAAGCAAAATGCGTAAAACTGTATATGAAATAAGCACTTCATCTAAGCATGAATTCCGAGCGCCTTGAATAATATCTTCTATTACCTTGTCACGCAAGCCTTTCGTCTCGTTCTAAATTAATGTTTTCCATGTATTACAAGCTAATGAAGACAGCAGTGTCTATATTTAGAAAGATCGAACCCTGTCCAACCTTAAGAAGCGTATTTCGTTTTACAACAAATTTTGCATGAATGGTCATGAAACGTTGTACATATTTAAATTTTTATATCCAGCCGAGACAAAAAGAAGTTTAAAAATTAGTTTTGAAAAGGCACTTTGTAAGGGCATTGCCATAAAAAATACGTGTACTTATTTATTACGAATTTGTAATCAATCTTATTGAGATATTTCTGTCACCAATTATTATATTGCAAAGGGAAATATTGGGTTGTCAAATGATTTCATTCATTTTTTTTCAAGTTATTCGAATTAACACGCACATTATATTTTCTATTTTTTGTGGCATTATTTTTCAACTTTTCTTCATTGTTTTATGACTGGTTAGTTGAAATTGTTTATAAATTAGAAGAATAAAATAAATCGAATATAAAGAATACGAAATTATTTCTAAAAGAAATAATTTAGTTTTTTAAGCAATGAATTTTTATATGTTAATATGTTAACTTAATTAAAATGAATTCAATAGATTTTTCTTTTTAATAAATTGAATAAATTAAGCGATGTAGGTTTTCTTAGTTATTTCTTTTAAATCTAAACTATATAATAATTTTTAGGAGATTTTAAAAATATATTATGTATCTTCGAAAATAATATTCCAACGAAATTCATACATCGCTCTCTTGGAAGAGATTATGGACGAAGGTCACGAAAGTAAGCTTTGGATATACTTACAAATTGCAGCCGATTGCAAAAGTTGTTGTTGGTGGTTCCAGCGCAAACCGACTGAAATTGAATGCAGAGTCGGTGACTTTGATGGATGCTGCCAAAAAAAGAAGTGAATGGCTTGGTAAAACAAAGCTATTCGCCCAATATCTATGGCCACTGAAGAAACATCGTGTTTATGGCTGAAAATATCAAGTGGGTGGCAACTGAGAAGAAAGAATAGGAAAAATGGTGGTTGATATTCAGCGTTGCGGATTTCCTGATCATTTCTTTAGGAGATTGGAATGTGGGACTTTGATATGATGTAAAACTACATACAAAAAGTAGGGGGGCAAAATTAATGTTCACTGAAACACTGTTACATACTGGTGATAATTGCCTTATTTCTAGCATTTGTTTTCCAATTCACGTTGCTTACCCCCGCCCAAAAAACAAAAAACAAAATCGGATAGGTGCTTTTATGTGATTAGCATGCATTTGAGTTGACAGGTATGATAAGAGAGTAAATAATTATTCGGTAGTGTCGTGTTTTCTTTTATCAAGTATTGAATCGAAAGATCGTTACTTACCACCTCAATTGACAGTCGCCATATTTGTTAAAAGAAAAAAAAAAGGTTCACTGCATTTGCTTTCTTTGTTATGGAAGAGTGAAGCAATTGGTGAACCGAAAGTTGCTCGTGAGTGGACTATAAAATCTTGAGCAGTCGAACCGGATTAAGTAAATCTTACACTATGAAAATTGCTTGAGCTGGAAGCTGGCACATACGGCGATATCCTAAGTATCGACTGACTACGCGTCGAGAAAGGGTAGGAACAGCACTAATGCTCTTCGACAACTCATTCATTTGGTAGAATATAATGTTAACTAGAAATAAACTATACTTATATAAAGTAAATATTACTAAATAGATAATTTGTCCTTTCACTATTTGTAATACATAAAATGTAGCTTTATTTGTATTTGTTATGTATTTTTATTTTTTTACATTAATAAGAGGAAGGCTAAAAGAAATACGCAATTATCATTCTCATAGGAATTGATTATGCGAGCCTCAGCATCATTTTGTTATAAAATTTCTTAAATATCTGATTGTTTTGGCTTGGTTTGTTTCATTTTACGGCATATCAATCTCTATGTTATTTAATACTGAAGAATTTTGTATTGTTGATAATATTTTTTCTCTTTAAACATCTATTGCTTTTAATATTCCCTGTTCAAAAATCTATTGCTGGTAATATTTGTTCTTCAAAAGTCTATTGATTATAATATATTTTTTCTCCAAAAATCTATTGATAATATATTTTGTTCTCAAAAATGTTTTGATAATAATATATTTTTTCTTCAAAAATCGATTAATAATAGTATTTGTTCTTGAAAAATCTATTGATAATATATTTTTCTTCAAAAATCTATTGATAATAATATATTTTGTATTTCAAAAGTCTGTTTATAATAATTTTTTTTCTTCAAAAATCTATTGATAATAATATTTTTTTCTTTAAATATATATACATTATAATATGTTTTGTCTTCAAAAGTTTATTGATAATAATATATTTTCCTTCAAATACCTATTGCTCGTAATATATTTTTTCTTCAAAAATTTATTAGTGCTAATGTTCTTTTTTAAATAATGTATAGATGGTAATATTTTTAAAGAAAAGTTATTGTTTATAATAATTTATTTCGGGTAATATTTTTTTCAGAAAACTGCTTTGAATATACGCTCTTTTAGCGCTAGAGGGCGTCGTCAGTGATGTTCTGGAGATGGATCATTGGGCAGTTTCGGGTCTTTCAAACATCATACTGACCTCACCAAATCGACCCCCTCAGAGCTGATCAGACTCTGAAACGCCCTCTAAAAAATGCTTGCAGACACTGATTTCTATAAATATACCCCGTTATCACACATTTGATTGGAGATTGACCAACAGCTAATCACAACGGTGCGACATCTATTTAAGCCGTTTACGGGTGATTTTTTTCTTTTCATTTTTTTTCAGTGGACACCCTTTCATCGGATACTTAGAAAGTAATTATGTTTTCCGTTTTTACCCACTTCATATCAAGTCTCTTTTCACCAGCTAATATTTACTATTTACAGAGATAAAAAAAAATACGGCCATTAAAATTAATAAATAAATTACAGCGAATTAAGCCGAGGGTGCTTATAAATATAATGAAATAGTCTTTCTTGTATTAAAACATAGTTTTACACATTCATAGTGTTTTTACTGAAGATTAGGGTTTAACTGTTTGCCCATAGCTGGGATCCTAATAAGTGCTAACACGCCCGTTCAGTGTGGACCTGGGAACACAAGCAATTATGAAGTGGTTTTGCGCTCTTCAAAACCTCCTGACCAGAGTCTTTTCTGAAGGACGTACCCAGGACACAGATGTGGATTATCGTCATAAACAGGACGGTTATAAATGTGACAAGTAAAACTATTTAAGACATGATTTTATACTGATGAAATTGAAAGAGTTGTGATTCCTAAATGAATATAAATTAAAAGCGAAATTTACCGTCCGATATTTATCGGTCTGTGCTACTAACAAAAAGGAAGAGATAGAGCTAAAATTTCTCCAATATTCAGACCGGTATACGGAAATAAATATACTGCTTAAAAAATGGAAAACCTACTAAAATATGGATGACGACTAAAAATAATTTTAACGTGATATATATATATACATGTAAAACTTGGGATGACCCATGCCATTTATGCCTCCATGAGAAATTGCACATAATTAAGTTTCTAAATAATAATAATCTATTAAACAATAGACACGAGTTAACGGTTTTTTGTAGGCATAATCATATTTTTGGTTTGAACTATTAGCTAAAAACTAGCATACAATATAATAACTTGTTTAATCCATAGCCAACTCATCAGATTCATGGTTTGAATAATTAACTAAAAACATGCATTCAATATAATAACCTTCATAATCCATAGCCGTAATAAATAGTTTAAATACCTTAAAAAAAGATAACCCTTTACGAAGTCGTCAAAAAACAAACGTTACGACAGTTTCTGTTTTTTTATATGCACAAATCCCTTTCATAAAAAAATAAAATAAAAAAATAAATAAATCTCCATAGACATGCAAACTAGACGAGGGTTAATACATCTTCCGTTTCAAATTTAGACACCCCCACCTTTCACTGACTTGACATCTACGAATGTAACTCTATACTGATACTTATTATTAACACCCAACACCCGCCTACCCAACTTAAACAATTCGCCCTAGCTGTTACCATGGAAATTTTGATTTCAATTTTCAAAACACGTAAATTTTAAGAAACACGTTATTCCAAAAAAAACTTTCGCTTGAAGATGGAACAGAGCTTATTTTAACTCAATTTAATTTAAATAATTTAAATAATTTAAATAATTATATTGTAGATTTCGGCTCTTGTTTTGAAACATGGGACTTCTTATGTCGTGATTTGGAATCATATTTTTAAATAAATAATTATATATATATATATATATATATATATATATATATATATATATATATATATATATATATATATATATATATATATTAGTTGAATATACAATAAATCAAAATTTTGTATAATATTTGTTCCCCTCAATATATATATTAGAGCACATTTAAACACACACACAAACTTACCAGACTGCACCTGAAACATACTAGTAGAAAATACAAGCATAATAACCTCATCGACATTTAAAACAGATTAAACCTAATAGATGGCTTAATAATAAAAATGAAAAAGCCAACAATATTATCTAAGAAAACGGCCGCAATGTGCTTACTTGATTTGGAAAATAAAGTATCCCTATAACTCTATAAACATACAACCATACACTCAATTACAAAGGAAAAATAAAATCATACTTGATAATGGCTAGGAGTATATATTTGGACAGTTTCTACAGACCCGGTGTTGAGAAATGAAAACACTGGTTCGAAGATAAAGATTAAATAAAAACCTTAATCCCAATACCTTGTCTGTTGTCTTTAATGAAACACACACACACACACACACACACACACACACACACACACACACACACACACACACATATATATATATATATATATATATATATATATATATATATATATATATATATATATGTATGTGTATGTGTGTGTGTGTGTATATGTATGTGTGTATATGTGTGTGTGTGTGTATGTGTGTGTGCGCGCGCATGGGTATAGGCAGCATATTTTCATTCTATCAGGTTTGATTTAATAATTATATCTATTTATTTCAGTTTTAATCCTTTCGATTACATGAATCAATATAATAGGGCAACAGAACGTTTCATGCTTAAATTCGAAGTTTCAAGTAATTTATATTGATTTTAAGCTCGACTGTTCATATGTGTTTGGCATTGATGCATTATGTGTATTGTATTATCTCAACGCTTATTACGTGTATGGTAATGCTTATTTTAAAAAAAATTATTCGAGAGGCTATTGAATAGAAATAATTATGAAACCGAATGAAATTATTTGTAGCTATTTTATAATATTGCTCTACAACCTTTTTCTCATTATTTATTATTGATTACTTTTGTTGTCGACTATTATTATTATATTTACTGTTGTTTATACGTATATTCGTGGGTTTTTAAATTAATTTATTACTTACTTTAATTGTTGTATTTACTTAGTTATTGATTGAGATTTCCTTCGGCTCCAATATGTTTGTATGTATATAGGTATATCGTTGGATTTTCTATATAGTTGATATGTACATTTTCCTATGGTAAATGTGGCATCTAGGAAAGTTACGTCTTTGTGGTTAGTTTTTATGTTTACGTAGAAACACATTTAAAAAAATATATATTTATGATTATTTTTCTGTTTTTTGTCTGTTATTTTTTTGTGTGGGGGAAATTATGAGATGACCGTTCCTGTAAAGTAAAGTAGTCATTTTTATCTATTATTTCATTTAGTTCATAGCTTATAGGTAAAATATACCTATAAGCTTGCATAATGCGGAACCGTGGCCTGAATTTTGCGAATAAGCATAAAACAGACTGTCGCCGCTGGGTGTTGAAATTAATGTCCACTTTTATATTTGCATACGCTCTTTCCATGATATCGAGAACTTTAACCCAAACATATTGCATACATTAATATATATTTTACCATGACATTGAGTAAAATATTTTTCTCATGATATTGATTAAAATATTATGAATACAGGTAAATACTTTAAATTGAAGTAGACAATATATGTATTGATTCCTAAATTCCGGTAGACAATAAAAAAATAATTTCCCCTTTTGGTTGAAACTCTCAATATAAAATGCGTAGCGCTGGAAATTTAACATTCAATTCGATACGCTATTAGGCACTATTGGATATCCACCCGCTGGGTTGCCTAGAACTGAGCGCAGCTTAGACCCCGTTTGGGACGGTGTCTCTAATCGATGCTTCCATTATCCAGGATTATGCGGTTGTTTTATTAGTCGACGATTTACTATGTTTTCTTAGAGAGAAAAAGAACAAGAAAATATTTCATGCGCATTACTTGGGGAGAACGAAATGTTCGGCTTTTACTTCCTACTTAGACTGCATCAAGCATAAGAAATGGATACATTTTTAATCGAAACAAATATACGAAAATTTGAAACACGTCTTTACGTTGTCTTTTGATTTAACAAGAGTCATTAATAGGACCTAAATTATTCAGTGACTGAAATGATTTCTATTTAGGTTTATCACAATGTTTTGCTAACAATATATTTTATGAAATAAAGTTTCCTTCGAGTTTATCTGTCCAGCTGCAGTTTCCCGTGGAGATAACTACTTAGTTGTTACTGTTTAGATATTTATATAATATGTGTCTTATCTCTGCTAATTAGGCAGTTATTTACATTTCACAGCAATATCCATTTCGTGTTGGCTTTGGAATTTGAAATAGAGGAGAACTAATAGTACATTTGATTATGTAATGACCAGAAACATTTCGTATGGAACGAGGACGACGCAAATGATCAAAGTAATTCCTAAATTTATTATGATACTAAACAAATATCTTGTTACCGTAATATTTCAAATTAATTACCACCTGCTTTTGCCATATCTCTCCCGCTATTTTTTCCTCTTTTCCATGCGTAACACTGATTTTACAATTGAAATAATGATTAGTCGGAAAACGTTCCTTCTTAGAACGAAACGAATCACTAAGGTTTTATATATTGTCATTCATTTAATTTGGATTAAGAAATGATGCAGTCCAAAGCTAATAAGAAGCATGGATATCTACATAGAGTTAAATAAAATATTGCGGATTTACAATGTAATTTTTCTGTCATTGAATGCGGTACAGTTTCGTCACAGTTGTAAAGTCATGTACCAAAAGTGATATAGTTAGAAAGAATTATAATGAAAATTCCATGAATGGAACATGTGAGTTATCAGGAAGTTCTAAGTGAAACGATAATGACACAGTGAGAATCAGATATAGACTGTTAATAATTATAAGAAACCTAAGGAGAATAGGCAGCGAGAATTTGACACACACAGGACCATTGAAACAACAGGAAAAGAGGGAAACATCGAGTAACCAACAGAACAAGAATGTGTAAATTAATGTCAGAACAAGATGTGCGCAGAAAAGATAAAAAATAAATAGAAAAAGCTACGTAGAAATAGATGCTGTGCAGATTAATAATCGGTCTTGTACTGAAGGAGATTTACACAAAGGAAGATATTCATTTACTCTTGCATCCAAACACAAAAAACCGCATACACACTTAAATACATACACACACTTAAACACACACACACACACTTAAACACACACACACACACACACACACACACACACACACACACACACACAAGTATGGATATGTGTGTACGTGAAAGAAAGAGGTAACTGTATGTTTTTTTCTATTGTTTAAATTGTAGTCTTCTTCTATGAGACATGACCCTTAAAAAGTTGTCGATATGACCCTTCAAAATGTCAGGTCCTATGATTTCTTAATACATGTTTTTTATATCTCCTAAATTTTGTTTCATCATCCATTTATCCATGTTTGCTAGATAGGCTAAGTGTTGTTTTACACTTAATGACAAAAGAATGCGCTGAAGATTCTTGGTCACATAAATAATGAAAAAATCATGGAAAATTTGTGACTCTGGACACAATAAAAGCAGGTATGCGAGAGAGAAACCCCTACCGAACAACAGAATAAGGAGATAAGAGATGTAGGAAGATGTGGAGAAACAAGATTCTCCATTCCGTAAGGGAAAAATGGTTTTGAAACTTTAAAAATAGTTAATCGCATTTGGAAAGGTTGGACACGCAATGTGTATATACCTTCTCAGTCAATTAAAAGTACGAAGAGGAATAAATTATTTCTGTGAATTTATTCTCCGGCACGATGAGTGTTTTGTATGGTAGGCTTATTATTTTTCAAATAATTTCCTCGGCGGCCCGATTATTTTGGTCATCAATTATTAACATTTTAAAAAATATGATAGCATAACTTTTATAACCGGTTCTATTAAATTTCGAATTGTAATTTCCTGTCGACGTGACTGTTCCAGACGTCACTTGTATTTGCTATAAAACACCACACGAGAAGCAATATCTAAAATGAATGTATGTATTTTAAAGCATTCCTTTGTATTAGTTGATGGGATCAGGTTTCTGTTGCATCACTCGACAGCGGAAAAAATTCAAATAAATTGTTGTGGCCCGTTTCCCCAGATTTTATGCTCATGGCATTTAGGAGGGAAACAGACTTTGGCTACTTTGAGGAGAGCTCTTCCTGGTAAGGGGGATAATCCGTGGTAATGTTAAGTTTTCTGTGCGTTATTAGCATGATATCACAAGAGTGATCACGATATGTCGAAAATTATCGTCATCGCAGTGCGATGTGGATAATTCTGACTAAGCTTCATCGGATGACAAACTCCGTCAATAATAAAGCGACCAGTATGCCATTGACGGAAAGTGTGAAAATGTCTCGAGACTCCAAAAAAAGATATATCAAGTTAGCGGCACGGAAAATGCCGCTACATCATATAATCGTTATACTTTATGAATTTTTAACCACCACTGAACAGTATTCATATAAATAATACTTGTGTTTGGTAGGGATACGTGTGAACCTGATTTTAAATAATTAATTTTATATTTTGATTAAATTGAGCAATTACTCAAGACAGTATTAACTATTTACAAATTGAACCCTGTGTAAGATTAAAACATATTAAATATATATTAAATTTTTATTAAATTAGTTGTTTAGCCAGAGTATTATTACTACAACTATAGCTACCATGATATCTAAAAAAATATCCTGATTACATTTGAACATATATATATATATATATATATATATATATATATATATATATATATATATACAAACAAAGAGCAATAACAATCAGATGAGCAATCCAGAAAATTTTTACATTTTTTTTAAAGTTCTCGATATAAAGTAGAGCGTAATTTTGTCATCGCGACATGCCCATTTCTATATTTCGGAACTTAAGGTGAAAATTATTGTTCCATTTTCAAGCGATTAACTTCTGAAAATTATGATTTATATTTGCAAGCAAAGTAGTATTATATTTTACATATGCAAATACAGATATAAGTTAAATTGGAAAATGAAAAGATATGGTAAAGTTTCTAAGTGGGTATGTAATTCATGGTAGTCTAGAATTGTATTGGGCATATCATTCCCACTTTTATTTTTTTAGAATATTTATATGATACACTGAAATACAGACCTTTGTATGTATCGAACCATGGGATAATTTTAGCATTTTTTGTTTTTTTAATTTATTTTTTTATACTTTGCAACTGTCTTAAGGGGCCTTTTTATTTTAATGATTTATATATATATATATATATATATATATATATATATATATATATCAGTTGATACAATAAATTACAGTGATCTAAAATGCAATACTTATATTTATTGGTAAATTAGACATGGCAATGTTGAAATTGATATTTTGCGAATAAAGTACAAGTTCTTTTTACCATTATATATAATTAAATAATAGAATTTTATTTTTAATTATAGATATTTTTTATAAAATTTACTTTTAGTTAGGTTTTAATGTGAAGTTCACACAATGTCGCAAGTTCGATTGGTAAAAATATCAATAAAAATAACATGAGGAAATCGATAATGTTGCTAATGAAAACTATGGAATTTATAAAAACAACTTTTGTTTAAATGGATGTATAACACATTTGGTTTCTCGCGGTTTACCAAAAAATGCAATTAATAAAATACTTGCGAAATCATATAGACGATCAACAAGACTGTTGAACTCATTGGCTTCTATTTAGTAAGCGCCGCTTAGTTTGGTACAAGGCTAAATTATGCAATGCGCTTTGAGTATCCGACACTCTACTGGGCTGTTATTGTCAACCAGACTAGCGTGCTAACTATTAGCCCACATCAAAGCACCCAACCCTATTGTGGTTGACAGGGAAAGAAAGAGATTTGGCATTCTCATCTCATCCCCCTATCAAATTATGCGCCCATCTGGATTAGGTCTGTTTGCCTGTCTACTGAAACGGATGCTGAACCATTCGTGCGTAACATAAACCTTCTCATCATTTTCCTTACCTTTATATTCAATATACACTGACGAGTCGAAAATCTAGGACTCTCTAGCCTCTTTATGCAGTGGGAGATATACAAGTTACTTTCAGATGCATTTTTATTATATCAATATTGCTGATGAAAACGAGGAAAAATAGCAGTCATATACGACAGCAAAATATCTCAATGATTTTGCTTTTTATCTTTTATTCGTTTAGCATCGAATACTAAACACATTGAGAGCTGCACGTTTATAACATATACGAAAAAAAAAATGATTTTCTTTTTTCGAAATGTCTGCGGAGAAATGTGGAAATATAGAGAAAACTGTATTTATTTCTTTAAATTTATTGAAGAGGCACAATTCATTAAGATATTTTGAAAATCTTTACTTTTGTGACATGCATCGCTTTGAAGAATTCTGTGATGTATAATCATTCTATTTTCTTATACATTCGTTCCAGAGGAGATCAAGCATAGATTTGAACCCGTATATTTATATTTCAGAATATTTACAGTATTTACATTAGTCGGACTATTGTCCTCATCTTTGTCGCCATATTTGTCACAACGTTTCGGCCGTTGTACGCACCGGCCTTCTTCAGGTGGTTGGAATTTCGAACTGAACCCTTTATTTCGATCGCTGGGGTAGACTGTTCTAATTCCACGTGCCATGTTTGATGGATGTCAGTTATCAGTTATCTCCTGCTAATTTTCCCTCTGAAAGTTCTCTGCCTTAACCAGGAATTGAACTCACCTTCTTTGGGTCTGTCACTGGATCTAACCAACGCCTTTATCCACTGTGCCATGTGTCCTTGAGGACATCTGGGTATGAACTTCTGATTATTATAAACCTAATGTTTTCAGCATCATTTTTACCAGTGCTCATATTGCAATTTTTGCTGTTATCATTGCATGTCTTTACCAGAGTTCATATTGCAACTTTGTTATCATTGCTTTTCTCTGGCACTCCTTATTACTGGTTCCCATATTGTATTTATTTCTATGCTTGGTCGGCTCAGGAGATTTTTGTGGCCTAGCATATGTGCTGATTCCTTAAGTTTACGAATTTTCCAATGGTGTTCCCTGTCTATGATCTCAACATGATCCCACAGGGGGCGGTGATCTCCTTCTCTCTCCATATGTGGTCAGCCACGCCTGATTTTTCTACTTCCCCTCGCGTTACAGCTTTCTGGTGTTCTTGAAGCCTTACCTTGAGGGGGCGGCCTGTCTCTCCTTTATATTCCTTTCCGCAGCTGCATGGGATAGCGTACACACAGTCTTTAGTCATGTTCCTCTCTATGGGGGTCTCACTCGTGAGAGATACCTGCGAAGTGTTGTCACGCTTTTGAAGGTTGTCCTGATGTTATATGGACCGCAGATCTTTTGTATTTTCTCTGATAACCCCTTCACATAAGGCAGGCAGACTGTTTTCTGAGTGTTGTTGTCCTCCTCCTCCTCCTCCTCCCTCTTGTACCCGCCTATCCCAGTTTTTGGGGGGCTGCCATGTACCCAGGGTAGTTGTTGCGTTGTAGGGTACTACTTATACTGACCAATTCCTTATCTAACGTCTCTGGATCGCCACTTATGACTTTTTGCTCGATGTTGTAAGCATCGGACGATCCCTTTCTTTTACGCTGTATGGATGGTGGGAGTTGAAATTGAGGTACTGTCCGGTGAATGTTGGTTTACGGTATACGGATGTCTTGAACCCATTCTCTGTTCGAGATATTAGTACATCCAGGAATGGGAGTGAGTTGTTACTCTCTTTCTCCATTGTGAACTGTATCGAAGGTCTTATTGAGTTCACATGGTCCAGAAGAACCTGGACTTCTTCCTGATGTGGCCAGAGTATGAAAGTGTCATCTACGTACCGTAACCATATAGTTGGCTTTAGCGATATAGACTCTAATGCCATTTCTTCAAAGTATTCCATGTATATATTCGCCATTGCTGGTGATAATGGCGAGCCCATTGCTAAGCCCTCATCCTGTCGATATATGTGAGATCCCATTCCGAAGTGTGTTGTTTGTGTACAGAAAGTCAACATCTCCATCAGATTATCTATTGGAATACTGGTCCGCTCCTCTAGGGAAGAGTCAGAGGTTAATCTATCTCTGACTACTGAGAGTGCCTCCTCCGTGGGTACCTTGGTGAACAGACTAACCACGTCCAAGCTCACCATCTGGTTGGATAGAATGGGAGCATTTTCGTTAAAAATATTGTTTTTTGTTTTTTTTTGGGTCAAAAAAAAGGACAGATAATCAATCATTTTTAATCATTTTTTTTCGATTTGATAAAAAAGATTAAAATCTTACTTTGATATTCTTTTAAAAATCAATTATCATTTTTTCCAAAATGATTTTAATAAAAACAGATATTATACTGTTTATTTAAAATATTTTGAACCAAGCTTAACTTAGCTTCTGCGCCGAAAAAATGTAATTTGAAAATAAATCAAAGCAGGTCATAACCTTTCGCGTCGCATGACGATTGACGAAAGGCACATTCATGACGTTTAGATAACTTACGGGAGGGTAATTCATTCTACGGATGGAAGGAAGTGAAATTATTTAAGTGAACAAATTATTTACCTCGTTACTTTTAAGGAAAACTTTCAACGCTCTAATTTTTACTTTTTATTTATTTATTTTTTTGTACTTAGCTTTCATTTTTAAGTTTACGATGCTTTATGGAAAATATAAAGAAATTAAAAAATAAGACTGTTAATAGTGAGATTAAATTTCATAAGAAAAAGGTATCTAATTAATTTAGGTACCTTTCTTATGAAATTTATCAGAAGTGTACATAAAATACTATAATTTTATGTACATTTATTACATTTTATTGTGTTATTTGTATTTCCATTCATTTTATTATTAATTTTGATATTTCATTTATGGAAAAATGTCATAACTGAGATTAATATAAAAATAAGATCATATGAATTAAAGTTTAGCAGTAGTTAAATTTCATAAGATGATACTGTTACTTGTAGGTACCCTTCTCAGTTGAAATTGAAAAGTCAAATTAACTTGTTTCGCAAAAGTAAAGGGATTAACAGCGGAGAACAATGCTGAACTCAAATAATGCAACTAAATTGTATTCTGGTTGGTCTTCCGTACTTGATAATTACTGTCCGACTATAAACACAAAAATTACATTTCTTAATTACCATGGCTAATCTGATTGGTCCAAATTATACAATTTTCAAAGCGCTAGACAATGACAATCTCACACGGACATTTTGAAAGGTTGA
>CAHIKZ030004661.1:1687500-1780000 GCA_903632075.3 Acanthosepion pharaonis
GGTGAATGTCTAAAGGGGCAAGGTCTGGCCTGTAAGTGGGGTGATGGAGCAGTTCCCAGCCCAGCTCGTTGATGGCCTTCACCGTTTGGGCTGCTGTGTGAGGCCTTGCGTTGTCATGATGCAAGATGACTCCTTCTGACTGATGACCCCTGCGTTTGTTTTTTATGTCTTTCTAGATCTGCCTCTGCAGTTCACAGTAGTTCTTCTGTCAGATTGCATGAGATCATTGACTGATTCGATCACCTCAGGAGACCTCACTTCTGTAGGCCTCCCAGGCCTGTCTTCATCCTCAACACTGCTCCGTCCTTCTTTCAACAATTTAGTCCAATTGTAGACATTTGTTTGCCTGAAACATGTGGCACCATACACAGTTGACATTCTCCTATGAATGTCAACTGGTTTCCACCCTTCAACAACCAAAAACTTGATAACTGCCCGTTGTTCAATCCTGGAGCATGCCTCTTGATCGGCCATCTTTGTTAATCGCCAAAACTCTCAAAGTTTGTTTTTTTTAATCTGCAAAAACCAAAAAAATAAAAAAGTAAGCTTTTATCTGTATTAGAAGGCCTTATACCGAAAAATTCACCTTATTTATTGAATGACCATCGTATATATATATATATATATATATATATATATATATATATACAAAGAGTGGAAATTGATGTCAATACTGAGTGATGAAAACCTTTTTCATTCTTTGAATATTGCATCCCGAGTTACTATACATGCACTAGTTTTATCTGGTTTATTGTGCAAGCATATCACATAAATATAATTTGCATTAAAACTATGTTTTGTCACATACAGAAAGGATCACGGGTCTATAGACAACCTGAAACTATTTAAACAGCTTAAAATTATATATTTTATTTAATTTTTATCATAAAAGATAAAATCACATTAATTGTAGTGTATTTACTTTTATTTTGACAAAGAATTAACACTTAAGTATAAAAATACCATATTATTATTTGTGGTTTCGTCAATAAATCCACCAGCTGCTTTATTTAATACTTTCCAAACTTTTGGCATTTATTCCAACAGTCTTGAAAAAAAAAGGTAAATTGCAGAACTTCCCCAGAAATGGAAAAGCACACTCTCACTCTAGGGATATTCTCTTTGGTTATTGTCTGGACAAGATCATATGATTTTGGTGCCCAAGTTATAATTTCAAGTAATTAATTCGAGGGTATTTTATCATGATTAAAATGTTTTGGATCATTGTCTTGTTGAGAAGTGATTTTTTTTCAGTTATACTGCAATTATAGTATAGCATGTCCTGGCACAATCGAAATATATTTTGTGTCTTCTTCAAGATAATTATCACCTGAATCAAATCTCCAGTCCTCTCTTTTCCAGATCACTACGACACGTTTGCAGAAGAATAAGCAGCCTTAAATGCTGCAATAACACTGCGATAAAGTCAACAAATGAAGATGAAAGATTTAACTTCTATATTTGAAATCTTTACACTATATTTAAGAGGGCGTCAGAATCTAAGGAGAAATTCAAATAATATAGATCAATGAATGATTTGTTTCGAAATATCAGTGCATTTATGCGAACAATTTAAACCAATGTGTGCCTCTGGAGTAATCTGGATAAGAGTGTTAGGCTTTGGCAAGTTGTCTCTTGGTTCATTAATTTTTTTTTTCTTTAATAGACACACACACACACACACACACACACACACACACACACATATATATATATATATATATATATATATATATATATATAAATGAATTACTCAACTGCAATTTTATCCGACCCCGAAGTTTGGAGGTAATATGTCTAGTTTTAAAGGGGTTAATCCGCATATTTAATATTTCTAACTGTAATGAATATCCGCTTTTTACCAATTATGATATTAGCGTAATTTTAAGCTCTGTTATACACGCGCGCTTGATTTTTTTTACATGTGCTCACGTGTTCCTTCATAATCGCAATTTTATATTGTTTATTTTTCAATTGCATAATTTGTAATTTTATTTTTCATTGTTTTTTTAGGTTTGTATGCATAACTTTGTTTGCTTTTTATATATGTATTGTATTATGTTTATTATATTACCTTATTAATTTATATTTTCTATTGTATTTATTATAATATGCTGTAGTAGTATTGTTGCAAAATAAATATTTATTAAAATATCTGCATTGCCGCATTAATTCATTTTTCTTGTTTAATAATTTAATTTGTTTATTGAATTTATTACATACTTTTTTCTCAATACAGCATACATTTTCTATTAATAAAATTGATTGTTTTTGTTTTCCTTTCTTGACATCGTGTATATTTTATAATATATTATTTGCGTATCTGTCCAGATTAAATAACATTTTATGATCAATACATTTTTCTTGAAAATTTCTCATATAATATGACATAATATATGATTTTATATCTATCTATCTATCTATCTATCTATCTATCTATCTATTTATCTATCTATATATATATATATATATATATATATATATATATATATATATATATATATATATATATAAAAGTTCCTATATAATTTTAATTAAATTTTTTATGCTGTGTTATTTCTTCTGATGTTGAACAGCTTCGCATTTCATTTTGCTATGTCAAGCGAAAGCTCGTTATCACTTCCAAAAATGATTGTAATCCGTATAGTAACATAGTAGTGAGAGTGAACGTACAGCAATAGTGGATAGACAAGAAGAGTGATATCTATTTGAAATTATTCACAAAATGTGGTACAAGCCCAAAATGGGGAATAGTGAAAACGTTGGTATTCATCTGTCTTATCTTTAAAATTTTCTAGCCATAAACACTGACCCCAAAATACCAAAATATTCCTAACACCTAAGCAACACTTTCTTGCTTCCCTATCTTACTACATCCACCATAATACATCAATATCTCAATGAAAGACCTAACTACTCCACATATGTACAATTCATTGTCAGTGTAGTGGAGGGAAAATAAAATAAAAATTTAAAAACTAGCCCAAATGACTATTTACAATATGAATGTATTTACAAAAAAAAGAAAAAGCAAAAAAAAGAAAAAAAAAACGACGATCCTTAAATGTACCAGAAACATCAGTTCACTGGACGAAATCAATGCGGGACTTTAAAAATATAGATATTTCATTTATCACATGCACTGTTCAAAAACACTCATACAAACATGAAAAAAAAAACACCCGAAATATAACGCGGCCGCATCCATAAGAAAACTGACAACACCAACGAGGGAAAAGCTGAGGAATTAACCGAAAGAAACACAGAGAGACAGAAATAAAAGGGCCCACTGAGCATACATCCTCTAGTTTAAGTAACTGGAATGAATGAATCGAAGATTCAAAAACAACAATAAAATAGCCTAATTTCGGGTGGGGTTGTCTGAGTTCAATCCAAGATCATGATGCCTAACGGGCATCAAATTCAGTCTCTTCCTAACGACACAAACGCGCATGATTCACCCACCTTTTGCCAAATTGTGATGAAGGAAGCCGCCGCCTTTCCATCGTAATCTTGACTTTAAGCTGATGCTTAAAGTACAAGATTTGTTTGGAAGAAGTGAAAGTCTCGCCTTCTTGGAACCACTTCTGACGTGTCGTCCAAATCCCGACTCTCATAACACCTAAAAAGCAAAAGAACACGTAGTGTTCAGCCTTTCTCAACAGCGGGGTCACATTTCTACAGATAGAAGTGGCCTCAAGGACAATGAACTTTCCTTGCAGTGAACCATGAGGCATTCAACAAACCCAAAACGGCGCAACCACACTGCAATGAAAGATAATTTGATCTAGGTCGCGACATGCCCATCACAGCGTCGGCAGTTTGGAGATTTCTCCAAGCCCACCAAACAAATACTTTCGACGACCCAGAGAGCCCCACGAATCACCAGCAAGGTGAATGATGCCTCATCGTCATTGAGGCATTTCAACTCGGGCACCCAAGTCCATATTTAGCAATCCTCCTCCTTCATCATGAACAGAACTCCCTAACTGACACCTGATATAATGCCCTAGGAGACAACGCTTTGACGTTGGAGAGGCCATACGACGCCCGTAAAATACATTTCAGAGCAAGACGACACTTCTCCGGGATGGGAAATTCTTACTGGCGCCTTCCTTCCATAAAACGCCCTCCTCATTCGAATCTCGACACATTCGATCTAGAAACGCGATGCAAAACATATATTGATGATTCTCAATGGTAGGTATACTCAGACCGCTTTCAGAATGGTGTAGGCAATAGATCACCCGAGATACACTAGCAGCTTTGGTTCCTCCAAAAGAAGGAGAACAAGAGCTTTACTGCTGAAATTAGATTTGCATACAGAAGTGGAAGCACTGAGAGTCGGTAAAGGAGAATCGGGTAGGTGTGTGAAACGCATACTTCCGCCCTCCCCTTTAAAGAAACTGTTAACTGCGATCTCATCTTTCCTTTGTAAATCTATCCACTTCATTTCCAACTGGATATCAGGACCGGACCAGACGCCAAGTACCTTCATCGGCCCGTCCATCCAGAGGAAAGGCCCATGAAAAGAAACTCCCTTCCACCCACTCAACCACAAGCCAACAGACGTATCGCAGTTGATCTTAGCCCCTGTCACCGTCACGTACCCTCTGATATTTTTGCTGACTTCGTCAATCACTGCTCGACACAAGAACAGAAATGTCGTCAGCATAGGTAGGTCCGAAGTCCTTGCATCAGGCAGTGAATTCCGCGTAGGACGGGATTCCTTTTTAACTTGCGAAAGAAACGTTCCAACGCAAGAACATACAGCAAAGGAGAAAACGGACAAGCTTGACGAATGGAACAAGACAAAACTAAAGTCTCCAATCGTACACCATTCACATCCACCAGCGCATCGGGAGTCCCATTCAGAAGTCGGAACCATGTGCGAATGTACGGCCCGAAACCGACCGCCAAAAAAACAGCCTCCAGAAATCGAAGGCCATGGACTGATCTAAACTGATCTGCGCGGCTACCGTGTTGACTAGTTCGATGATCAGGAGTACCAAATGAAGTTTGTCTTGAATTGTCCTGCCCTTCACAACACAAATCTTTTCGGAGCCAATCAAACAAGATAAGGAAACCGGCAAAGGGCTTGCTTAGATCTTAGCCAGTGTCGTTAACCCTTATATTTAACAGTTAAAGGGCAAAAGTTAACTAAAATTCCCCTTCTTGTCCTTGCGTAACAATTTGATCACACATCTCGTGAAGCGTTGAATTATAGACACCAAATTATATCCATTTGTAAATCGGTGCCAGAAAAGGAACAAAAACAGGCGACTGTCTCAAGAACACTTCGTAAGGAAGACTATCCATTCCGGAGATTTTTCCAAGCCAACCTGCTTCTGCGTTTCCCAGATTTCCGACTGTGATGGGACCTCGCACCGAGCCGCTTCAGGCTCCGGGCATTCGCAGTAGTTAACAAGAGAGACATTATGAAAACGATTAGAGTCTTCTGCATTGAACTTGGCCGGAGTGAGAACACAGATGACCTTTCCTATTGATCCAGTGTCCCTCTCACTCTCAATGGTGTCATCAATAGACAGGCCGCCAATATCCCCAGGATACTCTAGTTTTAAGGCTCTATAGAGGGAGGGGTGAAGAAAAACAGGGAACCTCACTCTACAATGTTTTTTTTTAATTATTTTTAATTTAGACATATGTGTGTCAAGCATATACGTCGCTGGGGCACCATTTAAAGGAAATGTTGTCATCCTCGGTCATACCCCAAATCTCCCGCGTACACGGGCCAAATCGTACCGCAGTAGATACGCTTTTCGTGTTTTTAAAATTTTGCGGAATTTCAACGGCCTTTCCGTTGATTTGACGAAAACCCCATAGAACTTTTAAATCTTTCGGCTTTCAGCATTATCCGAAGACCCGATCCGCCAGTTCATGGGATATGCGGCATGGGTTTTTTTTAGGACATGACTGGTGCTTCTAGACTGGTTACGTTTCTTTTGAGGTGAATATGAAGGATTTGGCGTAGATGTGTTTTTGGGTGTGGAAATGGTGTATGGCAGAGGGTGTTTATTTACAGGAGATGGGCGTGGCAACGGAATGTCCTGTAGAGAATTTTGTTTTATTAGAGAGTTTGTCAATGACTTAGGCAGAGATGACTGGGTAAATTATTTTTTTGATGAAAGGGAAGACGGGGGAGATGATGAGGGGCCCGGTACCACCAACAACTTTGGTTTAGTTCCTCGCTTAGCATAAAAATCCTTCTTAGGTTTCCGTAGGTTTGCAATCTTCTCCCAGCTGGGCTGATTCTTTATTTATTTATTTATTTATTTATTTTTTGACAATTTCAGAAGCAGTTGCAGAATACGACGCCGAAGCATCGCCCTTACATATGCTAGAGAGAATGGAACCTGAGGTGTCATGGGGTCATTCTCGGACTGAAGTCCCGCTGTTTGTCTCTTCCATCTGCCCCTAGAAACGACATACCTTCCCCGTTCTTACATTTACTTATCCGCATTTGAGGAAGACGTAAGTGATTTGGGATTTTCTGCACCGGTCAGTGTCGCCGATTTATACATTACAGGGTTGCGCGGAACTAACAATATCGCCCTGATGGGTATTTTATTCGCCATCTGGTAGAATTTCAGGAGCTTTCTTCCCTGGACAGAAGGAGGAGATATGACCAGTCTCCACACTCCTCCAGTAAGTAGGCTTTCTGCCAGTTACAATGACCGTCATTTTTCGGCCCCATAAGTTCCAAAATTTGGGGACCGAAACGAACGCCAACTTACCGACCTGTTTATCTGTTATATTCCGTGCTAATAGAAATATATACTTGACAAACACAGTGGATAAAATAAGTAAAGATTTATTGTAAAAACCAGTACAATAAGAAATAAGGTAACAGTTATGCACACGATCATCGAAAGTCAATCCAGTCTCATAAGCTCTGTTAATTGTTCCATGATTTAATACGACAAAGCTTTTTCGGAAAAACGGACGACAAACAAGAAAAGAAAACTCAATCTTCGATATTTGCCTTCCAATAATATCAAATTACTCGTGTAATTACCGAATAATAAACAAAAATACAACAAAAATATACTTACTTTTACGTGGTAAATTCTTTTTTATTTTCAAATGTCTTACTCTGATTGTAAAATATTATAATATCCTAATGTGTTGTCTTACTTCAAAACTCCTGTAAACCAAACGTATATCCGACAATTATTTTTATTCTTGTGAATTCGTTTCGGCGTCACTGCAATTTGGTGTTTTGTATGTGAATTTGATACAACAATCCTCGTCGCCACTGTTATATTCCATGCTAATAGGAATATATGCTTGACAAACATGGTGGATAAAATAAGTAAAGTTTTGTTGCAACAACCAGTACTATAAGAAATAAGGTATCAGTTACGCGTACGATTGTCGCAGGTTAATACAGTAGTGCGTGCTATATTTCGAAGGTCGGAAGTTCTCGCTTAAATCCGAGTTGTACTCAGCAGACCCCAGCAAATCTCCATATTCCGTTGACTTACCGCTATTTATAGGCAGTTACTACCTACAAGGCGTGACAGGCTATTCCATAACATCAATATCGAATCTCCACCCCCCGTTCAGGTTGACAGAAGAAGCACCTAATATTTGGCCGAAATAAAAACGAAAGAAGCAAGATGATCTTCCGACAAAATAAAAGGAACCTCAAATACTGCAATTTTGCTTCGCGGACCCTCATATTCTGTTCTTAAAATGTCTTTAGTTATTAATTCTCTCTTTGCCATTTCGAAACAATCTTGTACAGTGGGCAGCAGTATATCCCACATGGAAAAATTCTGTCCCTTCTATAACTCTTTGCGCTTTAATCCCCATGTACATGAGTGATTTAATCACCGAGTCTTTCGTGGAGCAACAGTTATAAGCGTACGCTTATCGACCACGAAGACTGACACCATTGGCTTTTTGGCCATCTTTAATTCTTGGGTTTCTTCTAAGAGCTAATCTTGTTTTAAGATATGTTCGTAAGTCTTTGACTTTTCCAAGAATTCTGCGATGTTAATTAATTACATAATACGGTGGGGACTTCCAGCATGATAGCGATTACCCGGCTGTAGTCTAAAGTGAGCCTCTATTTCTGTTGGAACATTCTTGTTAATATCTTGTTTCCTGTTTTTGTTCTTTTCAGAGATACTATAATCTATAACCAGCATTTTACTCCCTTTAACTGGAGATTTCAGAGTTGTTTTTAACCTATTATCTTTTAATCACGTGTGTCTGCTTTAGCCGCGGACACGAAATGTTCCTTTTTTACAGAGCGACACATTATATCGGCCGTCATTGGAAAAAAAATGTAAAACCTCACTAAAATTTTTATTCTTCTAATTCTTGTAAGAAATAATAATTGATAGGAAGAGGAGGACTGAAAAAAAAAAACACCAACATTTAAAAAATGCAAAAAATACAAAAAAAAAAAATTACTTCTAAAAATGGAATGCATTAAAATAAATGAAATTAGCGCAAGCAGTGGTGGGGAGAAAAATTAAAAGAAACGATACAATAAAAGAAAGAGAAAAACTGGTTAAACCATAATAATGTATCTAATTACTTACCTAAATGAATTGATTTATAATTACACTTGAAAATAAAAAGAGAATTAAACTAAATAATTTAATTTAAAAACAGGGATTTAACTAAAGGCAATATGGTTTAAAGAAATAAGGTTAATTAAAAAGGGGACTGGGAAAACTAATCTTTAAGAGAATTAAATATCGTCCGAAATCGTGGTGGATAAGCTAAAAAAAAAGTCTGACTAGAAAGTAGAAATAAAATAAACTTATTAAATACCAAAAAAAGTAATAAAACAAGGAGTCTTGTCAGACTTTATTCGGAAATAATGATGGCGGCAAAAAACCGGCGAGAAAACTAATTTTCGGACAAGAAGAATAAAATTTTCAAAAAAGAAAAACCATTGTCAAAAATGGATTTTTTTCTTCAGGAATTTTTACAAGTCTTTTTAAAAATAAAATAAAGTATAAATTAAGAACAGAAATAAAAATATAGAAGTTTGGTTTAACCAGTAAAATAAAAACAAAGGTATGCGGCCCAAACCGACGGCAAAAAATTAAAAAAAAATATAAAGGAAAATGAAAAATAAATTAAACAGAAAGAAATACAAGAATGAAGAATATATAAATTAACTTATATATACCTACAACATAATAGAATTAGGAGTAAAAGAGAAAATTAAAACGGGTGGAGGTTAAAAAAGCTGGAAACACGGAAATACGAAATTTTGCTGTTCTTTGCTTATTCTTTACATGGTTTTTCTCAACGTTAACTAAAAATTAATTGCAAATGAATCAAAACAAAAAGAATAATCTGGTCTGACTTGGTCAGCCCAGAAATAAAAACAAAGATGGTGGCAAAAACCGCCGTAAAAACTTGAAAATAAAACTAACAAAAAACAAAAATTAAATGCAAAGAAAATGTAATAATCAATTAAAATAAATTAAATGAAAATAGCTTAGCCGAGAGATTGGGGGGGGGGGCAAATATTCAGTCCCTTGTTTTCATTTAGAAAATCGGGTACAGTTCAAAACAAAACCACATGAAACACCACCGGTCTGAATATGGGTTAAATTACGTCTAAAAACATGACTTGAATGGACAAGAAGAATGAACTGTGAACATTACGATACTTCGTATTTATTCATTTACTTTCTGATCACCTGATCTTACCTAATAATTGAATCGCCCGTGTAACTCACTGGGGATATAGTTTGAAACCACATTGTCGGAAACGACATTTACTCTCATACAGCATTATTGTTATTTGACGCAGTTGCTTTATATATTATATTATTAATTAGATAGATTATTAAGTGTACGGTTGTTTTTATTTTGACAATTGCAATTTTTGTTGCTATTTTGCGGGGTTTTGACATTATCATTGCTATTATTTTTGTGCAATATTTTTATCATGTATTTTTTTATGTTCTCCATTTTATTCATAGTAGTATAGCTGATTTTAACATTATATTTCAATTACTAAATTTGATAATTACTATTTAAAGGAAGTATTTTACAATTCATTTTAAGAATATTTTCACTATTTTTTTTTTATTAGATTATTTAAATGTGGATTAAACAAAATTATATTTATCTTGATTTTATTTTTATATATGAATCTATATCCGTTTTATTAATTCATTTTATTTATTATTTATTAAATTATGTGCAATATATATCCCTATATGTTCGGAAACGTCACCATCATAACTTCTCTGATAAATTAACATAGTATTTATTATTATTATTTTTATTTTCTTTGATTTCTGGCGGTTACTCATTTTTTCCGGGTCCCGCCCAGAAACCTAAGGTTAGAAATGACATCATGAAACTTTCCACTGACAAAAAAAAATATATATAGATATATATTTTTATTATTATTATTATTATTATTACATATTTTATTGTTGTAGTATAGTAATTATTTTCTACAATGTTTTATTATGTCTACTTCTCTGTTTTGAATGTTAAATCGATGATAAAATCAATTTAATATCTGTTCGTATAGATGGGGTAATTGTTTTGCTTGTAATATTGTTGAACCAATTAATAATTTTTCTTTGTATTTTCCCTTTATTTATATTTAATATGTTTCTAAATTTAGAACATATTTTCTACAAATTTTTAGTTATCGTTGCTATATTATTTTTGTTGGATTTTATAATCTATATATGTTTGTCTAAATGTGGCACCATTTATCGAGGCAGAAAAAGAAAAGAAAGAAAAGAAGGCAGAAAGAGAGGCGAGACCAAACGTAGATGACAAGCAGAACACACACACTGCTAAGAGACAATGGATAAAGGATATTTTGATAAGTAACAAATGGCGAATATATGGCGAAGTTATTTTTTTTCCTGAAACAAAGCCGCGGATTCGTCCACGCCCGACTGGGACATCATTGGTCGAGTGGTGATCACGTGACGCACGAAGGAGGCTGTCGCCGCCCACCCAGAGGATAGGTATGAGAAGTTGCTACGAAGAAGTGGGGAGGGCAGCTCACGTCCCTCTGAAGTATGGTGAGAAGGTCGGAGTAAGGAAAGGCTCCCAAAAATGGAAAAGAGTGGAAAATCCCTAACCAGAAATAAAAGAGGTGGATATGTATTTAGAATTATCGAGGAACCCCCGACCCCGACAAACCCACCCCGGTTTTGGTCGGCATCCATATAAGAGAAGCCACAACGAGCAGAAATCAGTTTTGAGTTCAGTTCCAGTTGAGTTTCAGTTGAGTTTGAAGCTCGCAGTGGAAGACTTCCGCCTCGCAGATAGCTGACCAAGATTCACGCACATTCCGGCCTCCTCTTCAACCCAAGAACAATTATTTTGAAGAGCGACTTAGATCCAGACCACCAAAATAAGTTTTTTTTCGACTTTCGTCCGAAGACACACCCAAAAAAAACAATTTCTTAGAGAGCAAACAACTTGAAGCGTTAAAACTTGCCTAACGGAAAACGACGTGTCACAATCCATAGAACGGGTCGGGAGATAGATGCAGTCCTATGTATCGAACAACTAGACATAAAGTTTGTTACCTTTTTCTTTGATACCTTGAACTTTTGAGTTTTAATTTTCTTTTCTTTTATGCATATTTGTGTGGTGTCACCCCCGTTGAACCCGATTTGCATTACGGCCCCAACTACTGATTGATCTCGTCTGTCTAAGATCAATTCACAACGTGGGTAGGCAGACTGGAGATCAATGCAGTTACCTTGGTAACCAGGCGTTGGAAGCGAGTTTGGAACGATGAGGCTGATATCAAATCACCAAAAGGTTAGAACGTCACATTTGGGTGCCGCGACCGATACCAAGCCAGTTGGTCGTCACAGGACGAGACAACACGACTGACGCGGCAGGCGGACGTCACGTTTGGAGCGGTGACACCCGAACGGAGCAGCGAGGAGCGAACAGCTGGCGCCGCGGCGAGGACGTCACAGTTGGTGCCGTGGTAGACCAGGATAGGACGTCACAGTTGGCGCTGCGACCAGGGGACGACGTCACATAAACAATTATACTGATTAACTTTTTTTCTAATGAACTGTTCTACTTTAGTTAATTGTTTAATTCTGTTATCTAATCTTAAATATTTTCCTATGATTTTTACTTCTTTATTTATATAATTTCTGAATGATTGTTGGCGGTTTGTACCTCTTTTGCCGTTAGTTTACTATATTCTTATAGATTCTTCTTTATTTGTTTGCTTTAATAAATAGTTTATTTGTATTTATCTATTGATATGTCATTTGTTAATTTTTTAAAACTTATTATTGTTTTTCTTTGTTTTGATTTTATTTACAATATGTATTAAATCATTTTTAATTCGATAATAAGTAGTTTTGTGGTGGACTTTTCATTAATAAAGTCCGGAATTATTATTGTTGTAATTAATAGTATTGTTATCATGGCCAAGAAAGTAAAATAATATCCATTTTAACCTTTTAGTGATTTTTTAAATAAATTTGATATTTTACTCGAAAATCAGTTTTTTTTTCTCTTTTTTTAATGACGCTTCTGCCAAAGATCTTTTAGGATGTTAGTAATTTTTTTTTTCCTTTTTCTTTTTTGACTAAGTGTTTTGTGACTAAACAGGCATATCAATTAGTTGTCTGGCCTCGAGAGATAATTCCATGGCGTTCTGAAGAAAATCCAGCAAATAAACACCATACATACACATGTAAGACCCTACATATGAATGGTGGAATCTTTTCAACAAAGGGGAAGATAGCCTTGGAACCGCGAATTCATTGGTAGAAATTAAAAAAAATTAAAATTGGTTTCGTAAGTTTAACCATATCTGAGGACAATTCCAAGAGGACATATTCTACGCAGCAGGTTTTGAAACAGATAACATAAATATTGGAGAATGAACAGTTGAGCAAAGCAGGCGGTTTTGTTTTACTTGGTTGTATTACTTTTCATTGTGTTTGTCATCACATTTCTGTCGAGGAAAATAGAAAATTCCAACATGCTTATAACTGTCTGTCGTCTATGTCAATACAAACTAGCCCGGGTGTGTCTCAGAACAAGGCATAATCTGGTGTCGGGTTTGTCCACCGGAAATGCATGCACGGACACATACGCATGCGCGATATGACACAACACATAACCTGCTATGATGCATCTGTTGATCAGAGCAGACTCTAAAACATTTCTGACTACTAAGCAATAGTCGGAAGCAGCAACCAACATGCTTTTAACAGGGTGAAGTCATAAGTGAAATTTGCAGTCATTGATTAGTCTGATCGCTAAAAAGTTAAATGATGTTGGCCCTAGTAGAAGAAATAATTAAACGGTAAACAAAATCCTGAACAGGGAACAAAGGTTGATCCTCTATACCTGTTCAAGTTTTTTTTTTCTCGAAATGAATTCAAAATATAATTTAATATGAGAATTAACCAATTAAATGAATTCTATGAGATATAATTTAGATCCGCGTGAGGGAATGTGAAAGATTTATCATGCTAAAGAGAAAACCGCGACTTTCGCCAAGTCCGACGAATAACACGCAATTGTTTTACGTTTATTTTGTGATTTGCCGTCAGCCATCAAAATTATATATTCATGTGTGGTGCCACAGGAAAGCAAAATTAATCAACTTGATTTGCCTTTTCTCTTTGTAAATTTTTTTCACATTTCTTATTCCTTGTGTATATGTGCATTTGAGATTTATTTATTTCAATTTTCTTTATGACGGTTAGTTAGCTAGCTGCTATTTCTGCCAGGATTAGGATTGTATGGGGCTTCCTTTCTTAACCGTTTTCACTTCAGAAAAGGGAGTATAGCCACTGAAACATAAGGGGTTTGTATATGTGGAAGAATTTGAAACAGAAACATAAATAATGACCGGAACGATAAAAGCGTGATCAGGAGGACAGTAGATAGCGTTAGTCATTGCATTTACATTTCTGCGGATTAAAGTTGGTTGTAAAGCATGGAGACGGAAGAGAGTTCCACAAGTGAGAATTGCGAGAAAATGTCAGCATAAAACTTACGGATACATCTAGCTCAATTGTAAATAAATGAGATCGCGACCCCAGCCTTTTACCACACTTAAATAAAAAAAAATATCTAGGTACGATAGCGATAAGCTCATCCAGAAAATTACTATGAAAGCATTTATAGAAAAGACACAGAAAGGCAACCATACGTCTATGGAAAATGATTGATGTAATGGAAAAAACTGTCACCCCTATGAGTAACTATTCTCTAGGTAGTAAATATGTATCTGTGAGCCAACGGACTACAGAGCCTACCTGGGATCAGTTATTCGGGTCTTAGTGGTTGTCGAACTCTCTGCCGGAAGGCAGTGACGAACCTGGACCAAGCTATGCCGAAGCGCTGTGTCGTCAGGGTAGGTAGACAGACACGTACTCATTTATGCGGTTTTTACATTGAATTTTTGGCCGAGCCTACGGGATCGGATTGCCCTACATTAAATTCAGCCTTCTGCTAAATATGCCCCGTGGGAAGTTTGGTAAATATTATAAGCTGTGGTCTGTAGAGTACGACTCAGACTTACGCGAGAACTACCGACCTTCTAATAGTAGCATTCACTCATGGATTGACTTGCGACGATCTTGTAGATAACTGTTACCTTTATTCTTATTATAATGCTTTTTTTTACAATAATATTTATTTATTTTATCCACCTTGTTTTTTTTTTCAATTATATATTCCTACTAGCACGGAATATGAAAATGACTGAAGCTGATCCGCCAATGCTACTGATTCTTTGGATTTTATCAAGGAGGTCAGGGTAAATAGCATTGGCACCGGCCCATATATGGCAGCAATATCCTATGCATGGATGAATGATGGACTTATAGATATGTATATTAGATTCTGGAAAGAAAAATTGTCGCGTACGGCACAGTGAACCATCTTTCTTATTATTGTTCTTAAAGTAACGATATATTTTCTGTTTTTTTGCCATCATATGTTGTTATTTAAATATCCATTGGTGAAATTTCTAAAAGATATCTTTATTACTGACATTGTATATATAAAACTGGTTTAGATAACATTGAGTAAGTATGATATTATGTGTTTGCAATAAAACTGATAAATTCAAATATGAACGTTTGGTGAAAGTGTACACATTCAATCGAGTGACTTAGCGATTAGGAATATCTCTTCTATGTTAAAATAGAGAAGAAACAAGAGCACAGTTTTCACATGCAACTTTCTGACTTTGTGCCGTATTTATTCTATGATCAATAATAGTCATAGACAATATTTGCTTCACAGACAATTCTAAAAAAAATGGAGTTGGAATTTTTGTTTATATTTACTTTCTATATAACATGTCTCTGTTGTAGGTGTGTGAATTGACGCGTATATTAAAGAAGACGCAAAGAATGAGTGATAGACATATATAAAGAATGGAAAAGAATAAAAGAAAATAAGATATATCTTTAAGTTTTAATATTAAAACACGAATTTTGATTTATTTAAAAATGCACATTCCGTGATGCTGGAAATAGAAATACAAAAATCGATTCTATCAAGAAACGTTAACGCGTAGATAAAACTCAACATGACTGGTTTTCTCAAAGAAAACAACACACTCGATGAAAAGCACACAAATCTTAAGCGATTATAAGTATCTATTTAACTCCAGGCAACGGCGCTTAAAAGTAGAATACTTAATTTGCATAGCTCGTCACTATAATCTTAGAATTTTGAAGAAAATGGAAATTTTTCGTAAATCATCTATTCAAATAAAATTAATTTTTCCTTACGCCCGCTGAGAAACTGATGAGAGAAATTTAAGTACACATTTAATGAAATGGTATATATATATATATATATATATATATATATATATATATATATATATGAAATGGTATACACACACACACACACACACACACATATATATATATATATATATATATATATATATATAAGCATATTTTCCTTCAAGGATGTTTGGTTATATAGCATATATATATATAAATATATTTATGTATGAATATATATATATATATATATATATATATATATATATATATATATATATATATGGGGGGGGGGGCTTGAATAGGCAACATATTTTCATTCAATCAGTTTTGATTAAATCATTTAGACGTATTAAAACTTATATACGTTATAGTGATTTTTCAAGCATAGATTGGATGTGGCACAAGCCCGAAAGTATGGGGCACCCAGTGAGGATCGAATTTACTAATACATATATATATATATATATATATATATATATATATATATATATATATATATAATATTGCCTAACCGTTTGAACGGTCACGTGATATGTCTCCTCGTACATGACAGCGAATGCAAGACAATCCCTCAAAGATGGAGAAGAAACTTGAAGCAAGAAAAATGTGATTCTAGAGAATGATGCCTATGATACCATGAACCGAACATGTGAGCAACGTTTGTATTTTGGAGAAAATAGAAACAAAGTTAAGCTTATAATTATCATCAGGAACTGGTAGTTGAAATTTCCTGAGCATGTCATGAAGAATGAGTGCTTCGAAAATCTGGTACTCACAGGACAGAGGAAGATGAAAAATTGGAAGCCATGACCGTCTTCATCCAGATGGGACGCCTTACATAATAGAACATGTTTGTTATACGTTATTTAATTCATATGCTCTTAGGGAATTTTAAAAGTTAATTCATATTGCCGATGCAGTACTTATACATTTTATATCGAAATATGTGCCCTTATTCATAGAAATGATTTTTCCACTCTCATCGCAGAAAAATTTCTACTAAGCTGCAAGTATTTACACACTATATCTAAATATTTATTTACTGGCATTCTGAATCATTTTTCAAAGAAATCTTTTATTAGATAGGGATATATGTTTATATGCAAAGTCATACCGATATACAAGGCGATTTTCTTTTATTTTCCGTTGTTAAGACAATATAAATATTTGAAGAATCTTCGGTAATTTTGAATGAAGCGTAAGCGTTGAGACTGACTTCCGTTTTTCGGTTTGGGTAGTCTATGAGAATCTATTCCGTAGCATCGTTAACTCATTACAACTGAACTAAATGCGCATGCACATATTTCAATCTAAAAGCTGGCTTCCGGTGGTTCAATCAGTAGACAGGGCTTCCTGTTTCTGGCAGCGGTTGAATTTGATGGTTGAAGTAATTTGGTGTTGACGCTTTGCAGCAAAATCTCAAATTGATGGTGATGGCAAACAACCAGGAGGCAAACGGCAAAGGAGATCTACGGAGACAGGACTGACAATTGAAAGGGAAAGAATGACTCTTATGTAGGTGTATAAAAGAAGAAACATCCTTCATGTGAATATATGTACATGTGGATTATGAGGAAATAAATGGACATAAAAGGTGTTTAGAAGTGAAAGAATGAAAAAGAAGAAAAAAGAGTAAAAGTGATAATGGTCACGATCATTGGGAGGAGAAAAACCGTTTCCATACAGGAAAAATAAGGTAGTGAGCGAATTGTTATCATTACACTTGGTTGATATTTAATTAAATGTAATATCTGTGTAATTTCTTTATGGAAATTAAAATTGTCAAGTACATTGTTATCAATCTTTCTAATATTATCTCCTCAGTTAAAAGAGTCAATAATGCAGTCCAATAATTTATTAATAAATAAGACATCATAGATAAAACCGATTTACACAAAACTGATGGCAATAGCAATGTTGACAGCAGGAGAATATTTGCGTTACTATCGGGGTAAATGTATAAACTAAATAATAATCTTTCATGTAAATAGCCCTCACATGTCCAGAAAAAATACGATACGTTCAGGGATAGTTGTCATGTAATCTCTAAAAATAGCTGTTTTTTAAAAATGTACATTTCACGAAGAGAGTTAACGGCAGCATGTTGTTTTCGTGCAAATAATTTATACTGGTTGTAGGGATTAGTCTAAATACCCAGAAATGTAATTAAGAAAACAATCTTGATTCCCTAGCATTATATACCGCATGTAGGTCTTTTCTAAGATGTATATTTGTAACATGTTACATTTGGATCTGCTTACATTCATATATATATATATATATATATATATATATATATATATATATATATATATATATATATATATATATAATTAGGCAGCAATCTTTCCTTTATGCATGTTTCGTTAAAGAAAAATTAAATAAAAAGCTCAACTGTAGTACCTTGTCTGTCGTTTTTAACGAAACATATATATATATATATATATATATATATATATATATATATATATATATATATGTGCGGGGTGTCTTACATACCTCCAGAAGAATGCGATAAATAAGTTTTTTATTTGAATTCTTAAAAAAACATTCTTGAGGCTTTTATTTTAATTTCATGCTAATTAATGAAATTTAATATTCCCAATAAACAAAATACTTTGTTGCATTTTTAAACCGAATGTATATATACACACACACACACACACACATATATATATATATATATATATATATATATATATATATATATATATATATGTGATGTTAGTGGGAGTAACATTTGTAACTTACCTAATTGCGCTCATATTTTGTCATTTCCTCATTCAATTTCAGTCTTCTCGTTCACATCCATTTCCTGTAACACCTTGCATTCTAGATGCGATTCCGGTTTGCTTGCGATGAAATATTATTATATATGGGATTTACATCCAGAGAAAGTGACATCTAATATTTGAAAGGAATTCTTAAATAGGGAAAGTCTTTCTTGAATCTTTCGTTTCAATTTCAAGCTAATTGATGAAATGATATTTCTAAGAAGCAAAATACATTGTTGCGTTAAAACGAATTTAAATTGATTGGAATGATTTTTGTACATACACAAATTCGATACATTTCAACTAGATTTACAACTTTATTAAATAAAATATTTAAAAAAGACTAATATATATTTTTATTTTAATTTATTTCAGTAGGATTAGCTGACTTAATGCTTAACCAATCTAATATTAAACAAATATTGCTTACTGTTAATTTAAAATATCGCAGAAAAAACATTTTTTTTAAAGAACTGAGCTGGTTTAATTACTGTTTTTGCGAAGTTCTAGTTAAAAAACAGTAATTTAAACTTGCTTCATCAGTAGCCAAATGGTATAGCATATCAGACTATATGGCGGTTCCATGCAGGATGCCGGTTCGATTCCATATTTTCATTGACATTTCTCAAACATTCAGGCATGTAAATAGTTGTAATACTGATTATTATAAACAGAGCATTTATTTAAATTTTATCTATAAAAAGAACGGAAAACCTATATATATATATATATATATATATATATATATATATATATATATATATATATATATATATATATATATATAGCCTAATTTCCAAGGCCTTTCTGCGTGTCACTTTTTTGCAAGAAAATGATGATTGATTTTAAATAATTGTTATAATTTGTGGAGAAAAATGATGTACTTCAATATAACTCATTGATGTATCCGATGTTAATTCGATCTTCTTGCTTTCTCCATCTACTTTTTCTATAAGTGTCATTTCCTTATTTAAATATAATTTAAAGCAAAGGGGAAAAAGTCAGTGGTTGGCCGTTGTGAAAAACACCTTGATTTGTCCCCTTCGTTACGCATTTGATACACTACTAGATTAAATTAATTGATGAACAGATTTCAAATTTGATCTGACAGTTGAATTGTCGTAGCGAAATGTAACATATTTTAATAAAATGTGTGAAAGTAACTAAAACTTTCACCCAAGCTTTGATTTCGCGTTTCAATTACTCGTTTAAAATTTGACAAATATTTCATAAATCAAATTTGAATAATATTTTTTTTTTCTTTTGAATCAGGTCTTTCGCTCTTTTCCCATTGTCTGTCTAACTGTCTGTCTGTCTCTGTTTTGTCCTAATTTTTCTGAGCTAGTTTTTAATGGATTATATAATTCTCCAAGATTTCACCGCATTAGCTGTTTTTATTGATATCCTGGGTTTCGACAATTTTCACCTTGATTTAGTTTGCACTGATGAAATGTTTCTGGGTAGTAATGATAATGGATTCTGTTTTTTCTCTTCTGGTGTCATCTAAAGAGTAATGTTAATGATTATTAATAATTTCGAATTGTTTTTTTTTCATTTCTACATGAAAAAAATTATTTTCAAATTCCTCACTTTACAACATTTTCACAACTTCTTTTATTGTGTTTTTTTTTCTTGTTGCTCGTTCTTGATTAGTTTCCATGTGGTTTTTCTTTACATTTTTACGTATTTTGAAATTCCATTTTTACATGGCCATGTTTCTTCCCGTTCTTTATGTCCTTGACGTGAATGATAGTTTTTCATTCTGAAGTAAGGCCATATTTATCTTACTAAGGATAATCATATAATAAGCGTATTTATCACATTTGCTTTAGTTTTTGCATTCTTCTTGCCGTCAGAGGAAATTCCATTTTCATTCCCATCCTGTGCATGATAATATTCTACATCTGCGTCCTTGGTAAGGCAATAAACTATATCCAACAGCAAGAATTCTGATCCTGAGATTTTGAGGAGCGTAGGATGACCTCTTGGCTGTGTTCCCAGATCCACCTCCTAGCACCATTTAGCTTCCAGCTATGGGGAAATAGTTAACCACCAAACCATAATCAAAACACAACGAAAGTGTAAAAATAGGTCTTAATACCAGCAAAACATTTTTGTAAAAAATTACCATCTGTAAATTTTTCGGAAAAAATATTAGTAGAAATATAATTTCGAAAAAAAATATTCAAGCAATAAAAATCGCGTTAGTATTAAATAGCCTACTGAATTTGATATACCGTAAAACAAAACAAACCGAATGAAACCAATCAATTTTCATACTTCTTCTTATTTTACTGTTTTCATTTGAATATTTTAGCTATTTAGGAAGAACTTGTCTGACTGGTTACCTTTTCCTAAATATCGGATCCGTATTTCATCTTAAGTTTTTTTTGTGCTATACGAATATTATGATTTTCCTGATCGCAAATCTCATTCCGATATCGTCACTTTAGTGCTGCAACAATATGAACAATATTTCGAATTTATATTTGTTCTTTCAAATATATTTTATGCCATCAACGTTGGTTGATTTAGTCTTTTCCCTATTGAATTGTAATCAGAGGTAGTTTTCATTTTCCATAATTGATTTGATCGTAGCTAAAAGAAAGCGTAATGAAAGAAATAGTACCCTCGAGAAATGCTGCATTTCAGTTTTTTTATATTTTTTGGTTTTATGCATCCCGTAGAGTTGGTGGTGTTTTTCTATATAATTTATATTATTGGGAATGTGCATGACAATACTTAAACTATATTTGTCAAACCGATTTTACCAAAACATGCGAAGAGAAACTGAAATAGAATATATAGTGATTCTCCATTCGTTGCTTAGATATGACAGATGCCGAAAGTAAGGTACCCACTGAGTAACGAACTCACTACACAGTCGTAATTGTTTTAGCTAGACAAGCTTGTTAACCATTACACCGCCTAAAGGTGCCCTGGAATAGAATATATACATTTCTATTGAACCAGGAATATATCCCGTCCTGGCCAAGACGATAAACTACGCCCAACAGCAAGGACTCTGATCAGGATGTTTTGAGGAGTGTGGAACCACCTCTTAATTGCTGATGTTCCAAGGTCCACCCTGACCCGAGGTGGTAAGACCTGTTAAGGCCAAAGCTGTGGGCAAAAAGTTAACACTCATACTACATCCGTGTCCGGGGTATGACGAATTAATACATCCGGGTCCTGGGTAAGACGATAAACTAAATATGCGTCCGGGGCCTGACGATAAACTACATCCGCGTTGTGGGCAAGACGATAAATTATGTCCAACAGCAATGCCTGTGATAATACGTTTCTGAAAAAATAATGTTACCAGCTGTACGATTTTGAAAAAAAATAATATTACCAGCTATACATTTTTAAAAAATATATATACTGTTGCTGGCTATACGTTTTTGATAAAATAATATTACCAGCTATACGTTTTTTGAAAAAATAATATTTCTAGCTATACGTTAAAAAAAAAATAATATTACCGGCTATACAGTTTTGAGGAAAAATATTACCAGAAATAGATTTTGACAAAACAAAAATATTACCAGAAAAAACAAGTTGTCGGCATTAGATGAGCCATTGAGGTTGATATGCCGTAAAACAAAACAAATCTAACAAACTAAACTAGGAAGAAATCGTCTAACGAAAGGAAGAAGTTCTCATCTCCATCAACCGATTCATTCAGTCAATTAATTTGAAGAATTGTGAAATTTATTTGAATATATTGTGAGACGATTTTTGTAAACAGGAAAAAATAAAATAGCAAATGGTGAAAAGTCAATGGACGATACTGAGGATGTTGAATGTACAAATAGTGAAGTAAACGTAATGAAAAACTTGATGTTAATAGAAATATTAAAACACACATATATGGATATTGTTCATTTAATAAAACAAGTGAAAATGCTAGATGAGAAACCAGTGAAGTAACGTGTCCCTTTGAGAAAATGCTGATATGGTTCTTATTTTACGAGAAAAGAAATATGTAGGCAAGTGGCTTCATTGAATATTTATGCTGTTGAGCTATTTATAAAAAAATGTTAACAGCACGCGGCAGACTAAACGGAAGACAATCCTAACAGACAAAGCATACAGCTAGACATAAAGAATGATTTATGCTTACAGATTCTTATTCGCAAAAGAAAGAAAATTTTTAAATTTCAGATTAAATGGTTGGAGCATGGGCTTTTAATGTGTATTGAAAAGTGAAAAGGAAACGTGAGTATTAGCCTGGAACCAGGGTATTAGGATAAACTATATTTAGTCGAAGATAGACAGGGCATTGAAGAAGACTGAATATCTGTCCTGTGGTAAGAGAGGGAACTAAATCCTACATTATATTAAAGTAGCAGATTAACTCAGATGGAATGCAGAATAAGCACAGATTGTGACCGAGAGGGAATTCTGGATACGACTCGATATCATAGTTTGAATAGAGAGGATTACGTATTGAAAAGTAAAGTTGAAATAAAAGGAGACATTAGATTTCAAGTCAGACACAATCCCTGCTCAAATTGCGTATCTACTCAATGTGAAATACGTAATTATTTAGCATTTGATAAATGATGCTATTTCAGTTGGAAGTTATCGTGAGCATGCGCCATCTTGGAAAAAAAACAAAAAAAAAAAACAACAACAACTTTAAATATTATAGAAAGAAACATGAAAAACTAAACAAATATTAGAAAAATCTGAAAAAAATTGAAATTTTCAAGAAAATATTACTACTTATTTTAGAAAGAAGGTGAAAACGATTGTTTTTGTTTCTTTAGGAGACGCACTTTCAGCCTGATTACCGACTGGATGCAGCATGTCTGAATACTCAATAGACACAAAAATTCTTCCGGGCTTCCTCCAGTTCTCAGGTTCAAAACTAATAATCGACATGGCACACACATTGTAGCTACCTAATCTTATTCCCTTCTCGTTCCATTGGTGAGATGTAATTATTAAAAATCAAGCAGATTCTTCCCACGAACCGCTGTTTTGTGGAAACGACTCCTGAGAAAATTCTTTCCCGATCACTACAATCTTAACCTTTTCGAGTCTAAGGTAAACCATTATGCCCCCTTAATATACCCATAAAATTTGCCCATTTATCAGTAACGTTCTACCTTGAGTAACACTTGAGCTTAGTAAACATCATTGTAAAAAAGAAATAATAATAAACCTATTACATAATGTTTTTAAACATTTCACACCAAGCAACACAGTAAAGCCACTAGGAAGCGAGATGTTACTGAGTGTTAGAGAATATAAGAAAAACTACTATTAAGGAGAGAGGTCAATTAAGATGACAACATATAACGATTGACATTGCATTTATATTTTTGAAAATCCAAGTTGACTGGGAAGCAAGAAGCCGGATGAAACATCCATAAGATATAATTATAACTATTAATATTATTTTATTGTGAAGAGCAACATTCTAGTTAACTGGAAATTGAAATCTGAACTCATTATCTTGAAAAGTTGGTGTAGTTAACAACTCATCTTGTACTTCATAAAATCTAAATGAAATTAAATGTTGCTGATGTTTAAACTTGAATATTAATATTTAGTGATACATGTGAGCAAAATAAATCTCTATTTTTCACTGAACTAATTGTCTCTATTTCCTCAAATGTTTGAAAACATCCGCTAGATTTGCTTCCTTTTTAATTTTCAGTAACAATTATTTATTTCTATCAAAACATCTTGCAAATTGTAAATCTCCGTTTGTGTGCAATTTTCATTAAGCAGAAAATCCAGAAAAAAATATCTGTTTTAATTAATCCCCTCATAAACGTTAACTCAACATGTTACGCTTAACAACAAATCTTAATCCCACAGCTATGCATAGCAACAACTCAGTGGATAATCTTTTAAAATTGTTTAAAACACACTGCACACCTAAATATGCATATCAAGTGTTCGATATGGAATTCGATGTTTAAATTAACGAGGCGAATAAAGACGTCTATACCTGTTGTTATTGATTCAAGGCAAAAACACATATCTATGTTAAAACAGCTGCTAGAAATAATATTATATTTCCTGCAGGTATTTTTGCACCAACGGTAATAAAACATCCTCTTTAAATTCGGATGTCTGGATATTTTCCTCGGGCGAATATCAATTTATAAGCGAGAGGAAGAAAGTATATAAAAAAGAGTAAATGTAAGTAGCAATTATATTTTCAGAATAAACTTGAGAACCTTTTAAAAAGTAGGAAAACAGTTAACAATCTTCGTGTTAATATTTCTGGAACTTTATAAAATGAAGTAGAATATATGAAAACTGCAAATGCACATATTATGGTAATGGTAATATATGCTGTACTCTGATAAAGAAATATTCGGCTTTCATTGAAGAAGCGTCAGTATTAACATCGGTTAAAATTTATAAAATCTTTTTCTTAAAAAAATTTTTTTAGGGAAATTGGATTCTCACGTCTTATAACTGTTGTTACTCATTCCAGTATTGCTAGGTGTTTTCCTTAACATTTTATTTTACTGGCATATTAATATCTTTATAAAATTCTTATTTTATCTTTGACTTACATGTTATATCCATTTTAGCTGTTACACCTTTTCGAATATTTCAAGTGATGTGGTTCTTGTTATTGGGGATATTTCTTTCTTTATGATTTTGTAGCCCATGCCCACAAGTTTCGAAGAACTGTGCTCTTCGTAAAGCCCTACATGCGTCAGACACTCAAAGCCATTTTAACCATTGACGGGAGAAAACCGTTGCGTACTGCTGACATTTTCTATATATCTGAACCGATTTGGTGCCATGCATAGAATCCATATAAAACTCACGTTCTGGCGTGTATATCTGAATTATTAAAGGTCCCACAATATGTGTACATGGATTTATCTGTCTGTAATAATGCATCTCACACCGTTAGCAACTTTCATTTTGCCTAGATCTGGAAGACATCTTTATTGTAATATTCACAACGTTTTGACCGTTATATTCTCCGGTCTTCTTCAGGCGATATACGTTGCAATTTACAACCGAACCATTTATTACATCAACTGGCATAGATTGTTCTAATCCACGTGTGATGTCTTTTCTTGATGTCTCATTTTAAATTATTTCTTTTTAGGAATTCCAATCTCGAAGTTTTTTTATTAATTCTGCTGTGGACAGGTATCGAACTCATAACTCTTTGGGTTAAGTCATTGGATTATTTCAACCAATGTTTTTATCCACTCGGCCAACAACAAAGGGGGGATTTTTAAACGTAAATCTTGATGTTGTGCAATCGGATTAATAGGAAGCTTAAGACAGCTTATAAAATAAATAAATGAACGAGTTCTAAAACTATTTCAAAACATGGCCCAGTGGATATATGTGTTAATTGAAGTAAACTCGGTGAAAAAACTCGTTGGTTAAATTCAATGTTTCGAAGAGCAAAACTAGTGACATTACATCATCGCTGACCTGAACTATTACAACTCACGATGAACGGATTTTTACTCAGAGAGACTGTGTGACTTAGACGCCTGTTTGGATTTAAACACAAAATCACGATGAACGGATGTTTACTCAGAGAGAATGTGTGACTTGGACGCCTGTTGGCATTTAAACACAAAATCACGATGAACGGATGCTTACTCAGAGAGAATGTGTGACTTGGACGCCTGTTGGGATTTAAACACAAAATCACGATGAATGGATGCTTACTCAGAGAGAATGTGTGACTTGGACGCCTGTTGGGATTTAAACACAAAATCACGATGAACGGATGTTTACTCAGAGAGAATGTGTGACTTGGACGCCTGTTGGGATTTAAACACAAAATCACGATGAACGGATGCTTACTCAGAGAGAATGTGTGACTTGGACGCCTGTTGGGATTTAAACACAAAATCACGATGAATGGATGTTTACTCAGAGAGAATGTGTGACTTGGACGCCTGTTGGGATTTAAACACAAAATCACGATGAAAGGATGTTTACTCAGAGAGAATGTGTGACTTGGACGCCTGTTGGGATTTAAACACAAAATCACGATGAACGGATGCTTACTCAGAGAGAATGTGTGACTTGGACGCCTGTTGGGATTTAAACACAAAATCACGATGAATGGATGTTTACACAGGTATACCCTGTGATTTATATGACTTTTGGGGCTTAAACTCAACCCGGACGTCAAGTGGAAATGCACATACGATCCATAGCAAAAGTTGCTGTAAAAATGGCCGATTCCCTGCCCCGCCCCAGTAAGTATCATCTTGCAATCGTCTACCATTACAAGAGGCAGATCAGGCCGAAAATGGAATACTGCTGCTATATATGGGCAGGAGCTACACACACTTTCCAGTCTTGGTAGAATCCAAACTGTTTCCGCGTCCGTGTGGGTGACGAATTACTACACACCGTGCAATTCCTTTCTCGCAAATAGAACGTCGGAAACCTCTCGTTGTTGTATTGCTGTTTACTGGAAAATCTTTATAAGAATTACATTCTTTCTTTTCACTACTTCTAACCTTCAAAGGTTAATCCCGCCGGGCCATGCGCATTGTAGCGAACCATCATCCTATACTTCGTATTTGCTTTGGTTAAATGTAAATTCTATTTGACCACATTCTCTCCCATGAACCGTTGTAGCAAATAAAATGTTTACATTGGTACAGTTAGTTAAAAATATAGTAAATATTTATGTCGTTTTTGTGTTTATTTGTGGGTGTGTGTGTGAATTTGCGTGAACGCGCGTCCACATTTCTTGCTTCAGATTAATCTGTCGATTTGCCGTGGATAGTTAAGAAATCTCCCGGCTGAGAGAAATGCCATTTTTTCAATATAGCGTCGATTAAATTGAGAGAATGCATTCATATCCATTCTTTTATAGGCTTGAAGAAAACGCTGAATAGCTAACATCCTGAAAGTTCTTGTGGGAGTAATGCGCACAGTGCTTTCCGTTCTGTTTATATCAAGTTATATACGACACAGCTTTTAAACCGCGAAGCAAAGAGAAGACCTTTTTTTCGAACTAAGTCATAGTTTCTGGATGGAATGTTCTTTTTCATTAGGCACTGATTATTTGATTTTCATTGAATATAATAATAGAAAATCTATTTTCGTGTTACTTCTGTAAAGTCGACACTCAGATTAAGTTGGAAAGACAAATAAGATTGAAACAATATTTGATATACTGATGCTTTTTTTTCTGTTTGGAGTATGATTTGCATTGGGCTGTTTTGCTAATATTCTTGGATTTTTGTCTAATTTCAATACTGACAAACCTTTCACCTAGATTAAAATTGACTGAATATTTTCCCAATATAAACCAACCAAAATATCGTTGACATATCTGGACAACAAAAGGCTACATTTACAGATAGAAAGAAAGTTTCCCGTTTCTTCAGTTATACACGTCTCCTTTTTCATTCATAAAGAATATAGTTTGTGTGTATATCTGCTTGATCTAAACTGACTTTAAAATTGCCGAAATAATCATTAACACACTGCAATATTTAGCAATTTTAACGTAAGAAAAACTTTCAGCAAATCAAATAATGGGTATTTTATTGTAAGTTATTAAAAAACTTTCTCAAGGTACCATGTAAAAACCTAGATATGAATGTATATTTCTAAAGAAATGTTTATATAATTAAATTTCACTGGTATCTAGTGGTGATTATTTATAGCTTAATCGATAGAGTCGTGTCCCTCAAAGCGTGCCTCGTATGGAGAGTCACATCGGATTATAATTCCTACCAAGATTTCAATTTACCTACTGCTTGTAGAACCACATAAACGATGAGATAAAGAACAATTTTAGATTGAAATGAAAATACTGTAAAAGATAATAAGAAGGCTTCGTCAAAGATATTTTAAAAACAAAATATATATGTATACTTTTGCCAATCAATACCCTTTCTGTATCAGTTCTAAGCAGTAGCATCTCTTATCGGCTTTCTTCATTGCTACATCGATTTTATGACTTTAATCGCGCTATTACATTGGCAGGTTGATGTAATCATATGTTATACGCTAACATTTTCTTCTCTCACACTTATCGGAACTCTCTTCTGACTTCCCGTCAAGTTTGATCTTCAAACATTTAAATGCATTGTAAATTTTAAAATCTGTCTTCATCTTTCAGGTTCATTTATTGTTCTCTCTGTTGAATGTTTTTTTTTCTTTTGCTCCTAATCTCCCACACTCAGAAATATTATTTCGTCTTAGTGATGTTTTTTGCCTTGCTTAAAGTGAAATGATTAAAAAAACCAAAAAAGCGCAAACTCTAAAGCGCGTTATTCGGACTATTGTCATCATGTCTGTTGTCATATTTATCACAATGTTTCAGCTGTTGTACCCCCGGCCTTCTTCAGGTTGTTGGAATGTCGAACTGATCCCTTTATTTCGCTCGATGGGCTAAACTCTTCTAATTCCTAGAGCCATATATAATGGATGTCAGTTATCAATTATCTCTTGTTGATTTCCGTCTAAAAGTTGTCCACTGCCTTAGCCGGGTATTGAACTCACACATTTTGGGTCCTGTCACTGTATCTAACTAACGCTTTTATCTACTGTGCCATGTGTCATTGAGAACAGTCTACCCCATCGAGCGAAATAAAGGGTTCAGTTCGACATTCCAAACATCTGAAGAAGGTCGGAGTGTACTACGGCCGAAACGTTGTGATAAATATGGCAACAAAGATGAGAACAATAATCCGAACAATGTAAATAGTGTACATAGCACGTCATCTCAGAAGTATATACAGATTCCAAAGAGCTTTTTTTCTGTATGCTTTATATATGCTACAAGAGATATATACATGTCTCTTCTAATATTTTGGTGCATTATTTAGTATTTATACAGGCTGACCCCAAAAACAGGGAACTTTTAACAATAAAATAAAACCAAGAGTGATGGACGAAAAATATTTTATTCATAGTAATTGAAATTTTAAAACATGTCATTTAAGAAACAATGATGGAATTTTCATTTTTTTAAAAATTACGTCCTGTAGATGGCGTCCTCCTGTAAGAAGGCATTCTTGAAATCTGCTGTTGAGATTCCTCATTGACTGCTGCAACATCTCCGCTGGGATACTGTGAATTCCATCTTGAATTCTAAATGGCGAAATGTTTAATTGCTCAAGTTCACTTTCTCATATCTAGCAATACGCACATCAAAAATTCTCCTTTTTTTCGGTCACCCTGTATTTTACGAATGAGAATGCACTAATAACTTTTTGATACTAGCTAAGTAGATCGTGTTATGTTTGAATTATTATATCAAGGACAATATCAATTTTGGGGCCAAGCATATTTTAACACACCGTGGAATTTATTCTTTAGTCACAGATTGCGAGTTTAGCCAGATTCAGACCAAATAAATAGGTTTTCATTAATTTTTTTTTCAGATTAAAATCGCGTATTAAAACACGCAACAAACGATGAGCAAGTTGTTAGTGGTGACCTTAATATAGTTAAAGCGTATGACTAGGTTGCTGCAATAAGAAAAAATTGCACAAAATATACCGTATTTACTCTTACATAAGCCGACTTCTTGTAGAGTGCAACCCTGATTTTTTATACATTTTTATACACCCAACCATATAGAAAAATATCTTTATTTAGTGCAACAAATCACCTAAAATGCATGATCTGTAATTACTTCAAAAATGACGTGTGCATAGTAAAACCCTGATAACAAAAACGAACCATACCCGATTGTATACGCTAAATACTACGAAACAAATAAGAAATGTCAAATATTTTGCATAAACTGTAGATTTCTGCTAAATTGATTATTTTGCAAATAATGAAGATAAAATCCAGAAAACCCTATATAATTTAAAGTTAACAAATTAAATTCTGACAGTTAATTTGAAAAATTTCGAATGCTGAGAATAAAATTGTGATATCGCAGATGCTGAGAGCAATTAAACCTAATCGAGGAAACCAGTCATAAAAAAAAATATATAATTCATTCAGAATATCGTCAGAAAATTGAGCTCCGAATCGATATGGATCACACAAATCTGTTGCCAACTTGCGGCACACAGGAACGTCATTGGTGATGCATCAGTTCCAGCACACACGCGCTCACCTCCAGCTAATTAACAAAGCTTCCTTTCTAGTCAAATGTAAACTAGGCTTCACTGTCGGCAATTTACGTTGACTTGATGTAATAACCTTCCATTGGACAGCTGCACTTCCTTTAAAACAAGATTATGTTTCGCTCAGACCTATTAAATTCAATTTACTGTGTACAGCAATTTTTTCACTTTTTCTCTCCCGTTGCGACAATGTGTGGACAGTAAGCCAACAACAGTGTTTTTGCATCTCTTGTGAAAGTTGAAGTAATGATATCCGGAGATTAACAGAGACTGCTTGCACGGTTTGGTTTGCTTGTAAAAATGGAGATTAGCACAGTTTGTTTACTGTTTAGTGAAAAACAGAAAAATATTCAGTGCGAATCGCCTTGCTCAATAGCGACATCTGAAGATGAATATTCGCTATAGATTGACGTAAATAATAGTAATTGAAACAAAACTCAACATTTCAGATATAATGTCATGTCCCACAGAGGAGAGAGTTTCAAATAAAAATAAATGGTGTCTGCAAATATTTGTCGTCAAACCTCTCTTGTGTTACGTTGGAAGCAAAAAGATGCTATCAGATATATATGAACATATCGACTGTTTCTTACATTACCTTTGAAAGAATTCAAAGATATTAATCCATTATTGAACATGCATCTATTGAAGTCCGAATAAAATTTATTCACATATCGTTATTTTTCCCAACAAAAGGCTGTATTCATATATGCAATCTTCTTTAAGCATCTTTTTGTTTTAATGTTGGTTCTTCAAGAAGTAGTTAGTGAACAGTCATCGAAGGAATACTCAAATATTCGGGTCTTTCTGCCAAATTCTTTTCTTAAAAAGTTGAAAGAATCAATCACAAATATCTACCCGCTCGGTCCGGTGGCTAGGATCAAAGTGTAGTATCTGCGCTTTGTGAGCTGCCAAGTCGGGTGTCTGTCGAACTATCTGCTTGCAGAGAGGAACCCGGACGAAGCTCCGCCGAAGGGTAGGGTTTCGTTGGGGGAGGTTGACGGAACTGGCCCGCCTCGGCGGGTTTGGATGGTTATTTATTTTTGGCTGGGCCTACGGGCTCAGAGTTACCCACATTAAAAAGGCCTTGTGCCACATTCGATCCCCGTGGGTGGATTGATAAATACCATCAATCACAAATATGAATTTCAAACTATTCCATTGATTCTCCTCGCATTTTACTTTGAATATAAATATTAATTTCATTTAAACTCATAATTCTCATGTTGCCTTTCGTTTATTCTTACACATCTTAATTTCGTCATATACTGTAGGCATTTGTTAAATCTAGTATGATGTAAATTTCCTGGGATAGGAAAATCTTATGTTGCTTTTTAATTACTAATCCTTCACTCGTTACAAGGACCATGAAAGGGCTTGTTGAGAAGGAACTGAACAGAAACTCGTTTTCACTAAGACAATACGAAGGTAGGATAATGTGTTCCAGAGTAAATACTGGATATTCTCTGCAAAGGTCAGAGCTAGTAGAATTAAGGAATAAAGCTTGTCTGGATATTTTCCAAGGAAAGAGAAAACCTATTCATTTGTGATTTTTTGTCTCTGTGATAGGGGTGGTATTGTGGAAAGTCATTCATGAGACCAAAAAGCAGCGAAAACGTTTCTCACCTCTGTCAAGGCGAGAAAGTGATGGCTGGACAGTTCCAGCTGTGTTATTGCAGCAATACACCATTTCTGTTCTGCTTGGCTCTTGTAAATATACAGCATAACAGGCTACTTAAGAGAACGGTACAATGGACTAAGAGTTTTCCCAACATCTTTAGCAATGGAACATATATATGAGTTCCAATTGGCGCACTGATTGTACACAATTAGATTCGAGATAAGAGGTTGCTTTGAAAGACAAAATATGAAATCATAATAATATGTGAAATTTCAGGTCATCTCGTTATTTCCGTCATGGGGATGTGAAAAGATACAAGACACATTGAGCCGCGAGAGTTTGGACAAATAGGAGATCAGATGCCAGCCTATGTTAATCATGATTTTTGGCATATATATATATATATATATATATATATATATATATATATATATATATATATATATATATATATATATATATATATATTTAATAGAGTTCTCATAATATTCTTAGTCAATTCATCAATATAGAGCAGAAAGGTGTTAGGAACAAATTGGAAGCGTTGCGGAAAGTCTTCATTGTAAATCACGATTTCGGAAATGCTCAGGACCTCACTGAATTTATTGCTACGGATATCGGTTTACCAGTAACGGCATGTGCTAACTTCAGAGTATATTTACAGTAAGGAACAAGCGGCAGTCAATTAGTTGATATAGATTTCTATGTATGTCCCCGACCTGCAACTTTTGGCCGAAACCTTTTTCAAAACAACGAAGAAAAGGCAAATTTCTTGAAAAGCAACAAGTGCAATTCACAGACCTCTTGTAAGTAACAGCAATTGTTTAAAAACGTCATGAACCCATCTACATGCAGTGCACATGTCGACAAAGGGGAGATACGTGATTTCCTGTCACTTATTCGCTAAATACAGATCCGTTTTATGATAGTAAGAGACCTGTGTAAGCAAATATTCAGTAGAAGTAAATGATGATTTCTGGTATTACTGTGTGACCTGTATCTGAACCTTCAATATGTCGATTCTGAAGTACCTGGAAACGAGAGTCAAACCGTTTTATTTCCTTGCATAATAATAAATCTCCGTGCTAAATATGTTTAATTAGGTGGAAAAGCATATACAATGACATTGGAGAGTAGTGCAGGATATTAACGATAGTTACAAAATTGCATGATTCTCAAAGGAAGTCCTTAAATTTATTTTATTGAGACGGGGAGTTATATTTTGAGCATGGATTTTGGCAAACAGTTGGCTGGAAAGTTTCTGTTGACATAAAAATAAACTCTCGTGCGTACGTTGTATTCTTAGAGAACAGCCCGAGATAACGACACAAGCATTGAAACTGAATGAACTATTTTTGTACTATAATGCTCCATCTGATATTGTTATCACAATCATTGAATAAGGAACTATACTCGAGTTTAAAATGGCTGACATAGAGCGGCCAGCGAGTCCGTCAGTTCTTATCCCTATCGAAAATCTTTGGTGCAATTTTGTTAGGTCTGCTAAGACTTCCATGCTGGAATTATCTCTTTGAAGCAGCATTAAGTGTTGTTCATGCTGTCACACATAATATATTGTATTTAACGTGTTTTTCGGATTCTAGTCTGCCATAAGCCATCAGAAAAAATGAACGTCATATAAGTGTGGAAATAATTATACTCAACTTCAGTAGAAGGTATTCGGAGTTACTATATCGCACAATGAGGAAAGATGGCTTGGTGAATTCAACACTTACAAGATATATCAAAAGCAAGGAGACATAGGAAACATCATTTAACCTAACTAACGAACTTGTGAAAATTGATAGCAGGACAAGGTTTATGATAGATAGCAAAATCACTTAGATCTACAAAGAAACTGGGGAGAGGTATTATCACTATGGGTCTGAACAAGCATGAAACATAGAAGAAATACGTTGTAATACTTGATACATCTGTTACTAACTATTTATTTTGTATGTCATTCATTTACGAAATCCTTGAAAGCTTTGTTCATTGCAGTTCATTATTTGAGTATTACCACTTCAAATTGATTCGTTTCACAGATTTTCATATAATCTGGAACGTTTTAAATAAACATATTATATATTTATATTTTAATATGATCGTATATTTTGAGATAAATCCTACCACCTATAATTGACCGATATATGCCGACCTTAGGACGATGAGATTCATGAGGATTATCATTTTAATTGATTTGCATATAAGGTTGAAACATAAGCATACCAGGTTACCAAAGTGAAACTTCACGTAGTTACGCACTAAACATTCACTACCGAGTTAACTTGATATCAAAATGAATTTAAACAATAATCAAAACTTCACAATTATTTCACACTGAAAAGGACTAAATTATATATAACCAGAATTTAATTGATAATAATTAGTGGAACGGCATTTAATTTACATCTAAAATGTATATTTGTCATTTGGTAATTGTGGACAAGTTTTGTCATTTGGTAATTGTGGACAAGTTTTGTCATTTGGTAATTGTGGACAAGTTTTGCGTTTATATTATTTTCTTGGATTCTTATTGAAATTCTTTGCTTATTCTACAACAGTGAAGCAAAATCTGCAAAATTTAATATGTATCATTGGGTTTGGGTTTGATTCTCTTAGAATAATCTTTATTTAGCAGTATAACTTTTCTAACGTAAACAATTGGAACAATTGTTATATATGTATATTATATACACTACATCAATTAATAACGATAATTGTAAAGTTTTGTCGAAATCGATTTATATTTTAGTAGGCAATTAAATTATTCACACCAATAATTCCATGAGGTATAACATAAAGTTTGAAATTACTTTGTCAAAACAACGGAAACAGAGGTGACTGTATACATATATATATATATATATATATATATATATATATATATATATATATATATATATATATGTATGTATGTGTGTGTGTTTTTATATAAATATGTATATATTTATGTATATGTATACGGAACGAATCTCACCATGCCCGATATATTACGAAAGAGAATTCATTATATTATCAGTTTGGACTGGGAACGATCCCAGCGTGCAGCACCGTTGGAAAGTGCCTGAAAATCATACCACGGCTTTGACCCAAGCCTTGTGAGTTAGATTGGGTAGACGAAACAGTTGGATCTGTGCCCGTGGTTTTGAGTGTGTTGGCATTGTTCAGATTGTTAAACATTCTAGATAACACGCTCTCTCCCAGAAACCGTAACTGAGATCTGCTCAGCATAGTTGCAGCATAAACTACAGGTTGGGTGTTGAACAAACACAAATGTGTCTGAGCGAGAATCTGCAATAATGATTGACTAGCCGCACTAATAGACAGGTATCCTCAAATACGAGTGGCCAATTATTATTATATTTATGTACAAGCACACTCTTACATACACAGGGTGTATCAAAAGTACTGTTACAAAATTTGGTAGCGGTTTCATTAATACGAAGCAAGCACAAAATTCCATATAAACATGTCTGCGCAAGTCTTTCGTTTTTGAGATATTAAGTTTAATTTTTAAGGTAGACGCTGTTAAATGTAGATTCCAAGATAAAATACATAAATACTTTTACAAAATTTGACCGCTGTTTACTGACGCCCCAACAAGTTATGTCATATAAACATATGCCCTAAAATTTATTGTTGAACCCCAAAACAGCAACTCATATGAAATGTACAAAATGTTCCACTCTTGCTTCTACACACGCATGCACCCGTCGGATCATTGGCTGACGGATCTTTTCAGATACTACCAGACGGTGACGAAGGGATTCGCAGGCCGCCATGACACGTTGATGAAGGGCCTCTATATTATTAATGGCAGCTGTATAAAACAATTTTATTGTATAGTCCCAGTGATAAAACTCCAAATTATTGAGCTTGGTGTAATGTGCACCCCATGGAACTGATCCTCTCCTATATCCATCTTCCAGGGTAGATGTCGTGAACAGCAGGAGTAAAATGTGCTGCAGTCCATCATGAACCATATGCGTCTTCTTATTAACAGGGGTACATCCTGCAGCGGGTCTGGAATGTGTTCGAAATATATCTATGCAGACAGGCTCCTGTAAGACATACTGGAAGAACATTTGAACATATCTTTCAGCCCTCGCATTAATCATATATTGAAGCTGATGTCTAGCCTGTAGTGTATCATTGGGATTCCGATCGGCATACAAATGACGGTAGAGTAAATTTGTTTTTCCGTTTCTTCAAAATGTTACCTCATCAGTAGATAAAACTGAAGATCCAAACAGCGTAAACGAAATTTGTGGAATAAACCATTGGCAAAATTTCTCCCGTGGCGAGTGATCATAATCAAGACACAGGACACGTTGCAAATTATACGGATACAGCTGCTTCTCTTGAAGTACCCTTCATGCAGTACTATGATATCTATCTATCTATCCATCTTTATATATATATATATATATATATATATATATATATATATATATATATATATATGCAGGATGCGATGTATGTTGTCGTTTAGATTACACAAAAATTAAAACACCTCTCACACTTCATTTTAATAGATACATTAACCAAAATTGCAGAAAATTATTTTGACATCGTAAATAATAATTTTATTCAATAAAATCGCCCTTTGCATCAACCACGGCATCCAAACGACTTCGGGGTCTCCTGCAACTCTTCTGGGCGGTCTACTTGTTTAAATTGGTGAATGCTTCCATAATCCTTGATTTCTGTTCATTAAAATTTCTACGTTGCAAAATGAAGAAAGATGGGCTTATGGAATTTAATCCTTGCTTCCACTTCATCTTTGGACTTACAAGGAGTTTTGTTGGACTCTTGCTAAACTACGCCCCACGCATAATCGTGTTGTGGTCTAGATATTTAGGTTGTCAGATGTAAGGTGTAATGTGGTCGCAGAAAATCTCTGACAGCAATGACTGTATTCTCCTGCCTGTGTGGCATTATGCAGAGCCCTGTTTACAGACATAGGGTATTCCAGCAGCCAAACACTTACGGCATCTGTACCTCCTTACTATCTCCTGAAGACACTTGATTTAGGACTCCATGTTGAATCTGAAGTGCCGGATTAAGATGACTGGAGTCAAAAGCGTCGTCCTCACCAGTGATCACTCCAAACACATTCGTAATCACGAGTAGACTAATCCAACACGTTCAAAATAAAATGACACCCAAACACACTGAAATATTCGTATTAGAGCGTCCAGCGCGAATGCCAAACATTAGAGCTTGGCATTTCCAAATTTCTGGCTGAGTCACTTACGTCACGTGATCTTTTCTCATAATTGTTACCCATATGTTTGAAATTACTTTGTCGAAACAATCGAAACAGAGGTCTGTGGGTACATATACATACATAAATGCATATATATATATATATATATATATATATATATATATATATATATATATATATATATGTGTGTGTGTCTGTCTGTGTGTGTGTGTGTGTCTGTCTGTGTGTGTGTGCGTATATTTTTATATATATATATATATATATATATATATATATATATATATATATATATACTAGCAGTAGAGCCCGGCGTCACCTGGGGATGTAACAGTAAGAGATAGATCAAGTATCGACCATCATAAAGACTGAAAAATAAAATTGACAAAGATTATTGTTTAAGGTTGACGGACACGCATGTCTTAATTAGTTTTTTTTTGTTTTTTTTTACGAATTGGTCAAACCCAAATTCAAACAAAAACATTGTTTACAATCGTTATGAGACTATCGATAGGTGAATAGAATTTTATTATAAACAATTGTCTTGTAAATGGAATTTTTGAAGCATTCTGAATGTAAAAATAAAGAAAAAATGTGCAAGACAATAAGAAACACTACATGCCAAAAAAAAAAGTGAAGTTTTGTTGAAATCGGTTGAAAAATGTAGGTAGCCTTTCTCTGTAATCTTTTACAATTTATGATTTTTACTTATTGAATACAGTAAAAATAATTGCATATTTTGCTTGTGGTGATTCATAATTAGAATTCTGATTTGAATATATTTTCCACTCGTTGTTTCTAATACAAAAAATATTAACTTTATTTGGGTTTATTAATTTATTACAAGTACTGTGGTCTTTTCTTAATAATTATCATCTTCGAAATATTGTTGTTTTTTGTCTATCAGATTTCTTACGTCGGCATTTTTAAATTATTTCTTAATACTTTCTTTTAAATATTGAATTAATTTCAAATAGAACCAATGCCTTATTGATCTGCCTTGTAACAAATTTCAAAGGGAATTGTAAAAATGGACCTAAACTACGTGGAATTATCTTTCTCTAAAGATAAAGAATTATCCGATTTTTAGATTCGTACAATCAGTAGAGATCGTTAGATTATTGTTTAGGTTGACGGACACGCATGTCTTAGTTTTTTTTTTTTTACGAATTGTTCAAACTCAAACAAAAACATTGTTTTCAATATCGGTATGATGAGTCCCCCGATTGAATAGAATTAGAATTTTATTATAAACAATTGTCTTGTAAATTGAAGTTTTAAAGCATTCTGAATGTATAAATAAAAAAAGTGTGCAAGACAATAAGAAATACTACCTGCCAAAAAAAGTGGATGTTTGTTTTATCGGCTGAAAAATGTAAGAAATCCGATCTCATATATAAAGAAACACACACACACACACACACACACACACACACACAAACAAACAAACAACCTGGGTTTTGTAACCTAAGTCACTCCACGGAATCGCTAAAACATAGAGCATAGTCTGATGAAAAAGACGCCAAAGTTTATGAAAACAAAATTTTATCGTCAAAATGCTTATGTTTTTATGAAGAGGATAGACTAAATTCTTTTTTAATTATTTTTTAAAATTTTTCCATCTTTTTAGAATATTCTAAATTTTGATTTAAAAAACCTTGTTTCTCTTTGTCGCAACAAGGAGTAGTAAATAACATAGATAATTTTTAGCGCATTTTTTTGTATTTACACACATTAATTTGGAAAATCTTGCAAAAATAAAAATAATTGTCAGATGTTAATGAAACTTTCAGAAACTATTCACAGATTATCGAAATTATTATAAATATTTTTTTTTTTATTAAAGTCATGGCAAAAATATTTTTTTTTATATTTATTAACACCCCCATAACTAATTTTATGAAAAACTCTAGAAATTCGAGACCATTGGTTTTAGTGATTACTATAGTTAAAAGCACAACGCTTTGAAGAATGCAAATCATTTTTTTTTTGGCCAACGTACCTGAAAATCAGCTGTGAATTGAAACATACAAAACTCAATAAAACAAATATATTATCTAGTTTCAAATGCTTTTATTTGTTTTAATTTGTTTTTATGAATATGGACAATATTGTCTGAAAGCAAAAAATTTTTTCAATGAAAATTGAATTTTTAATACAAATGTTTCTTATTTCTTTAATTTTCAAAAGATTTTAAATTGAATTTTTAAAAATATTTTAACATTACTTAAAAGCAACATCAACCTTTCAAAATGTCCGTGTGAGATTGTCATTGTCTAGCGCTTTGAAAATTGTATAATTTGGACCAATCAGATTAGCCATGGCAATTAAGAAATGTAATTTTTGTGTTTATAGTCGGACAGTAATTAACAAGTACGGAAGACCAACCAGAATACAATTTAGTTGCATTATTTGAGTTCAGCATTGTTCTCCGCTGTTAAGCCCTTTACTTTTGCGAAACACGTATGGAGAAGTTAATTTGAGTTTTCAATTTCAACTGAGAAGGGTACCTACAAGTAACAGTATCATCTTATGAAATTTAACTACTGCTAAACTTTAATTTATATGATCTTATTTTTATATTAATCTCAGTTATGACATTTTTCCATAAATGAAATATCAAAATTGATAATAAAATGAATGGAAATACAAATAACACAGTAAAATGTAATAAATGTACATAAAATTATAGTATTTTATGTACACTTCTGATAAAATTTCATAAGAAAAGTACCTAAATTAATTAGATACCTTTTTCTTATGAAATTTAATCTCACTATTAACAGTCTTATTTTTTAATTTCTTTATATTTTCCATAAAGCATCGTAAACGTAAAAATGAAAGCTAAGTACAAAAAAAAAAAAAAAATAATAAAATAGAGCGCTGAAAGTTTTCATTAAAAGTAACGAAAAGTAAATAATTTGTTCACTTAAATAATTTCACTTCCTTCCATCCGTAGAAAGAATTATCCTCCCGTAAGTTATCTAAACGTCAAGAATGTGCCTTTCGTCAATCGTCAAACGACGCGAAAGGTTATGACCTGCTTTGTTTTATTTTCAAATTACATTTTTTCGGCGCAGAAGCTAAGTTAAGCTTGGTTCAAAATATTTTAAATGAACAGTATAATTTCTGTTTTTATTAAAATCAGTTTTGAAAAAATGATAATTGATTTTGAAAAGAATATCAAAGTCAGATTTTAATCTTTTTTATCAAATCGAAAAAAATGATTGAAGATGATTGATTATCTGTCCTTTTTTTGACAAAAAAAACAGTATTTTTAACGAAAATTTCAGACGTGCTAGGAACGATTAAAAAATGTAAAAAAATACCCCAAAAATACTTTGATCTTTCCTCTTTAATAATAATATGAACATTAGACGATAAAATTTTGTTTTCGCCAAGTTCAGCTTTTTTTTCATCACGCTATGCTCTTTTGTTTACATTTTTTTGGATGAGTTGTCCCCCTTTAATTCTCACGATGTGTCTTAATCGTGTTTTCAAATTGATTTAGTTAAGAAACAATTTTGTTTTTCCCATTTTCGGCGCCGTTAGAACCATCACAAGGTAATTTTATGTAGTCCTGTGAAGTTTTGTTGAAATCGGCTAAAAAATGTAGGAAATTCGATCCAATATATAAACGTTACAGACACACACACACACACACACACACACACACACACACACACACACACATACAATCTCCGTTTTATAATAAGTAAGATATATATATATATATATAAATATATGTGTGTGTTTTTCATTGTGTATATATATATATATATATATATATATATATATATATATATATATATATATATATATATATATATATATAGAGAGAGAGAGAGAGAGCACATAGAGGTCACTAAAACATTAAAAGATTAAATGCCGATAACTACTGCTGGACAAACCTTAATTGTTTTATGATCCTTCGCGCAGAACTCTTCATTGACAATTCTAGAAAGAAAATTCGGATTGCCAACACACAAACAGAATGTCTCATATCGAGAATATTCCACATTGAACATGAAGAAAAAATTAATTATTTTTAATAATATGTAGAAATCTCCACTTTCACCTGAAGACGGTTGTGAGACCAGAAACACGTGTCGTGAAATTATGTAAAACAAAGTATAATATTTTTTCTCAATAAATCCACATTACAACCAAAAACGTTTGCGGCACCAACCCTTCTTTTTAATATACATACTTTTCTCTCGTTGGAACCACTACAACATATTTTTATATATATATATATATATATATATATATTTAATTGGGCATTAGTTGCACTGAATATTCTAACCGATTTTAATTTTGAATTTTGTTATTTCTAAATCACTTGCTACAAGAAACAGAAGAAATCTGCTTTATTATCTTATAGTTCAGAGCAGTAGATATACTTCCATGCATTTCTCCGGGGACATTAATGTAGACGCGGCTGGAATTCGGGCAACGATGACCGATTTTCTCTTTGTGCCGAAAGTTATTACTGTTCTAGCACGACTATATTATGCAAGGATAACATTCAGTTATGTTACGTTTGGCTTTATGAAATGTGATTCTTAAATTTAATTTTCAATTCACATCATTTAGTATTTCTATAAATTCGTTGCTACTTATTCATATAAATAAATCTATTTCTCTAATCTACTCTCCGATACAGTTGATATTCTTTTTCTGTTGATGTCACGCCAGTAATAATTGATTAAGAAATCAACGTCACTGGCAAAGATTGTTTCGGAGACATATGAGAAATCTTTCATCCCTGAATACAATTTTCCTGAGAGAAGTGAATCTTTGATTAAAATATCTCATAAGCAAATTACTTAAATGAGATAAGGAAATTGATCATAAACCAGTCTATTCTCGGACATTTTGACGTGGTTAGCATGTTTGGCTCGCTAATCAATTATGACTGAATACTGAGTTAGATCCTCACGAGGTACCTCATACTTTCGGACTCATTCCAGGTCTACGCTACGCTTAGAATATCATCACTATCTTGGTCCGAATGGTGGGCAGACAAATTTTATATATACACTTGCAAAGAAAATTTGTATTTATATAAATATTTTTTCTTCAGACGGAGATGTTGAAGCACTTCAATATCTCGTACACCTGAGACATTGAAAATGGAAAGGCGCTAATACCATGCAGAAGATTTTTGTCAGAGCTTGTGCTAAATATTTAGACCAGATTAAGCCATTACATCATTTATGTTGATCATATAGAGTTGGCATATTGGGAAACGATGATGGTTACTATTTTATAAACAGTATCAAATCTTACAATTAAAATGAATGACCAATGAAATGTCTTCAGAAAACTACCTTGATAATATTGATTGAGTATCTTTAGTACAATATTAACTTTCAAATAGATACACGTGTGAGATTTATTTCACCGGTACTTAGTTCATTGTTTAACATCATGAAAATATCACTTTTGTAATCTTATCATTTATTTTATTTGAACAATTCCTTGATAAAATGCATAATTTAAAGCACCATAAAAATAAAATAGCTTCAATCATTTGGTTAACTTGCCTTTCTTTCCAATTCATTTTTAAATTAAAAGTGAATTGAATTTAGAGAAAATATTGACATTTCTTTCGAGTTAATATCAGTCCTATTACAAGCATTTGAATACTGTACAACTTCTTGTTTTTGATTCTCGGATTCAATATTGCCAACATTATACGATATTTCTCCATCTGAGTACGCGGTTGAAATATGTTTGAATATAGAATGAGAACAATAGAAAATATAATTGTATCTTTATGACATATTTTCTCATTTTCCCCTTTCCTAATTATTATTTTAGTTTCTTTGAATTATTGTAGGTCTCAGTTTTTTTGCCGGCAGACGTTTGAGATTAATTTAATTCAAACTGTAACCAGTTGTTTAATCTCCGATGCTTGTATTTATTATATATATATTTAATATAGGTTGCTTCCAGGACAAACAAAGAATTATATATTATTATAGTTTAGATGGCTTTGGCGTATTTGTGTCTAATTCTGTAAATACAAATTTTCTTTTTCTTTTAAAAAATCTTGTAATCATTGATAAGTATTAGAAATTTTATCTGTTCAGTTGTCCCTTCGTATAAATTATGGATACATAATATTTTTCTTTAATTTCTTAAATAAATTATGGATATATTGCCTTTTTTTATTGTAGAATATTTAAACAGATTTTGGTATTGTGCCATGATAAGAAAGATAAAATCAAATTATTCTATATATTTTATTTACTTTTATTTACCTTAATCAAAAATTGACTCAAAACATATAATGAAATAAATATATCATTAGGCTACAAACATAAAAGAAATAAAATGTTATTCCGAAGTCTATTGATTTCAATTCATAGTGGGAGAATTTCTAATAGAAAAACGTATGCTTATCATGTTTCAGATATAAGAATATAATGAGAAGTGAGAGTTATGTTAGCAATTGTAAATTTAATTCAAACTATCTTTTATATACAAGGGACACGCTTTCCTAATTTTAAATTTGTTGACCAACGCATAATACTAATTCACGGGTTGGGTTTATTTTACATGCGTGCATTCAGTTCGTCTCTCGTTGGATATCTTAATTCCTCATCTATAATATACCTTCATCCATCATACACATCCCTAAAATTGTGCTGAAAGTGTTGGAAATTGCTCCTACTCCCGCATAATACGCACCCCATGTTTGGTAATCAGACCCTAAAAATTGTACCTCTTCAATTTCATCACGGCCAGCGTTTTCTACTCTTATTCAAGCTGTAAAGATATTTATGAAAATTTCCGATCATCACAATTCTAAAAGGAAACTATAAATACCTATATTGTGCTTGCTGCGCAGACTCATTAGTCTGCTTTTGTTCGATAAAATGTACAACTTACCTGATCTCTATGCAGTTTTTAACAATAAATTATTTTAAACATAGAATAATATTCTAATTTCGTTTTATGATAATTCATATTTTATTTTACATATGTAAGTATTTTTGTGTATATATATATATATATATGTGTGTGTGTGTGTGTATATATATATATATATATATATATATATATATATATATATATATATATATATATATACACATATGGGGGGTGCGGAATTAATATGAGATTTTTCCACTGAACCCATGCCTAATTTGAAGTTTTGTTGCTTAATAGAAGTGGTCAAACTTCAGATCGGACTTAAAGTGCTGATATTCCTCGATTTTTGGTACTTTTATGTTTCTGTTATTTTTCCTTTTCGCTTGGTGGGTATTGATTGATTGTTGAGTTTACTTTTTCTCCGTTTCTTACTTTTTTTTAATTCTGTATTCTTTCTTCACCTTCTCCATTCTTGCCTGATTTATTTCTATTGTCTTGACCGTGAGTAGGTTTGTTTGTTCGGGTGTGTATTTATGCTTCTGCCTATACATGTATACGCAGTTATGTATACATACATACAAACATGCACGCATAAACATGTCGACACAAATGAACAAAATCATAGCCGCCAAATAAAAACGAGACAACAGAGTCAAACCACACATTAAACTAAAAGACAAGTACAACTTCTTAAATAGACCAAAATGCAGAGTAATATATCCCACAGAACCCAACATCGGAAAAATAAGAAAAAAATACAAAAATATGTACAAAGATAAGAATTATACTAAAAATATACCAATCGAAAAATAAAAATAAACAATTAATTGGTTAAACAACATCACCAACAAAAGAAATGTTCTTTCATACAACTAAATGGCCTTTACACATCCATCAATGAAAACACACTAAACTATGCACTAGAACCTGCAAAATAATACATTAATATACCAATCGAAGATCTAACCGCTAACAAAGGCTGCATAAAGTCAAAACTATAATACGACTGCAAAATATGAACAAAAAATAGCAACACTAACAATAACAATAATATAAATAATGACTCTACATTTGACGCAGAAATGAGTAGCTATAATGGCACAGAAATATGCGAAGATATACGCATGCATATAATCAATGAATTAACAAATATCATTAACTAAATAGACATACTTTTATACAGGGAAGACGGCCTAATAATCGTAAGAAATTGCTAGGGCAGAACTGCCGAAAAAGATGAGAAAACAGTTTATAGAAACTTTCAACACATTAGAATTAAAAACCGAATAAAATCTCAAATAAAAAATATTTAACATCACAGATTTAATATTCAATCTGAAGAAAAACCGACACAAAACAGAGAGAAAAATAATCAACAACCATATATAAATCAACAGAAGCTCCAATCATGTTCATAACGTATTCAGCATATAAATATATCCATAAGAAATCAACATATTCAACCACCATAGAAATATTCAGCGAAAGTAAAAGCATATGAAACAGCATTAAGAAATAGCGGTTATTCGAATAAACTAGTGTATGCAAACGAAAAGAAAAGAAATAAACGCAACAGAAATTAAATGTAGTTTGCATCAAACCACTCTACAATAAAAAAAAAGAAATAGGAAAATTATTCTTCGAAATAAATGAATAGCATTTCCACAACACAACAAATTATAAAAAAAAACATCAACAAAAATAGAGTTTAAATGAGTTACAGCTGCATGGGTAATACGAAGAAAATAACAACCAAATGCAATAAAAATACTCAACAAAGAAAATAATAACAAAATCAGTAAAAAAGCAACAAAAGGAAATGTCGAAATGAAAAACAACTGCCTACTTAATAGCAAACGAACAAAAAAATTCGCTACCATACTCGATGTTCTTTCTTCAACGTATGTTGACATATATATATAGCCATTCACAAACAGCCTATTTATCAGCTCATCAGTGTGGCCAGACGCGCATTGCTTCAACTTGGAATTGAAACCTGAATGATTCCGTATCAGTCAGATAACGTACCTGTAGGCCATCGTCGCACAGCAGAAAGGGAAAGAATAACACGATTCATTCCTGAAGAGTAACACTTACACACACACACACACACACACGCGCGCGCGCGCGGACATCATTTAATGACGTTTTTGAAGGAGACTGAATAAGGCATATAAGTGCGCAGTTAAAAATGTAGGTATTCGGGCCTATACTATTTAAAACTTAATAATTATTTAATTCACTTCTTCTCTCTCTCTCTCTCTCTCTCTCTATCTATATATATATATATATATATATATATATATATATATATATATATATGCGACGAAACTGGCTGGAGGAGTCAGCGGCCAGCTAAATAGAAGCTGTGTCTCAATAAACTTCCTTGAGTAGGCAAAGTGAAACAACTCCACTAACAATCCAAAGAAACATTATGTCATTCATCTAACAAAATATGAAAGTTAACCGCGTGAAGGGGGTTATGTTTATGGGAATTAACTCCTCAACCGGAATGGAGCGAAATGAGCGACAGGTATCACCTCACCGTCACCCAGAGTCTGTTCAGATCAAATAAAAATTAACTCGCGAGACATGGAACGTTAGAACGTTAAACAAATGTGGTCATTTGGAAAGTATAATGCTAGAGATGAATAGGTTAAATGACAACATTTTAGGAGTTTGTGAGATAACGTTGCCGAACCACAGAAATCTTGTCAGTCACGCCCACAGGATTATATATGCAGGCTAAGGAAAAAAAATGAAAATGTGTTGGATTGATACTAGATCGAGGTAAAAAAAAAATGCATTCTGGGATGCTGTCAGTAATCAGAAACAATCTTAAACTGAAAGGACAGTCTTTCTAGATATCTATTATAATACTGTATACGCCGAGAGCAGAAAGTCCGACAGTCGATATCAAAATTCTCTACTCCATGCTAGACAACGCCAAGCCTCAGTGCATATCACAAGAAGTTATAGTTATCATGGTGAATATGAATGACAAAACAGGCAAGGAGAGGGACTGTGGAATATCTGGCAAATTTGGACTGGTAACCCGAAACGAACGCTGTAAGAAATGGGTCTAATGTGGCACGGCCAATGACAAAATAATAGCCTAAACCTATTTCCAAGAATATCCAAAATGTTTATGTACATAGATTAGCTCAGGTGGAGAAACTAGAAACTAAATTTAATACACAGCCATCAGCAACATTTTCAGGAAAATAGCTGTTCATTGCAAAAACTATCCATTTGTCGACTGTGGAAGCGACCACTTTCCTTTTTATATGTAAACTCAGAGTGAAACTGCGGAAACTGAAGAAGCCTTACGCAGCACCCATATTGAAATACAACAGACTCCTGAACGACCGGTACAAGAAGAGAAAATGTATGGACAGTGTGAAAAGAATATACGAAAGACATGGAAACTTGAAATGGTACACAGTAAGCGAAGCTTTAGTGACATCAGTAAACGACATCATTCCAAAGGAGAATGAACTGAAAAGAAAAAAAAACAAAAAAAAACAAATACATAATAGATGAGATTCTCGACATGATACAAAGGAGATAGAAAACTATAACAAGATACGGAACGAAATAAAAAAAGTGCACAATGAAATAAGGAAAAAATGCAGTCAGGTTAAAGAAGAATGGTTCAATGCAAAATGAGCAGAAATACAGTGAATATGTCTAAAGGATAAAGGAGATATGCATAAAAGTATAAGGGAACTAACAGGACAAAAGACATGGTTATTCTACAGGCTGAATAAAATCAAAACACAGAACCTTCATGTTAGAGAAAGATGAAATTCATCAGCTTTAGAACGAATATATTGAAGATCTCTTCCACAACGAAAGAGAACAACCGGAAATACACCGAAATACTGACGGACCGGAAATACTAAGAACCGAAGTGAAAGCTGCAGTGACTAAATTGAACAAAAAAATAATAGCGACATGATCAGACGAAATTTAATAAGAATGCTGGCAGCCTTAGACGACTTCTGAAATAGAAAATATTGCAGAAATAACAAATGAAATCTACAACAGTGGTGACCTAATCAAATCTTTTTTTCATAACACTCCCTAAGAATTCAGGCGCAAACGAATGTAACTTCGACCGTGCAGTCAGCCTAATGAGTCACCTAACAAAACTCCTCGTCCGAATTCTGAAGAATGCGCAGCAGAATAAGGTCTGGAAATTGACAAGAATTGCCTGTTTGTTAAAGACACGGGAATAAGGATCTAGATATTTATGCTCAGGATGATATCAGAAAGAGCAATACTAATGCAGAAGAACGTGTACGTGTGTTTTATAGACTTACACAAAGGCGTTCGACAAATTACACCAGAATGATATGTTAGAACTGCTCAGGTCCTTTCGTGAAAAACATTAGAATAATCAAAAATCTGTACTGGCTGCAAACCGCCGCATACGAAAAATAATAAGTTCAGTAGATATTTAAAAACAGAAAGGGGTGTACGTAAATTATATGTTTTCTTATTAAACCTAATCGGCTAGGCAATACTAAGAGAACTGCTAACCCTACTAGGATTATTCACGGGCCGCCACACTCTTAACAAAATGAGGTAAGGAGATGATATAGTCGTGATAGCAGACACGGAAAGGAAATACAAATCTTCCTACAGAAAGTAGCGAAGTAGACCAAAAAGTAGAGAGTAAGCATAAATTACAAGAAGATAGAATACATCGTCATCATAAAAAAGATGAGAGCAAAATACAACATACCAGTCGGCGACACAAAATCAAACAGTTAGAGAAATTTAAATATCTGGGATGTGCTCTAATAGAGAACAGAGATTGTGACACTGAGGTCCGAAGATGTGATTGAATGGCCAAAGACGTTATCCAAAAGGTAAGCACAGTATTACGAGACAGAAAAATTTCGTTGGAAACAAAGAAAAATGTATTGAACAGTTGCTTGATATCAATCCTTCTATATGGCAGCGAATTCTGGAGAATCTCCTCAAACATAAAGAAGAGAATCGAAGCAACAGAAATGTGGTTCTACAGAAGGATACTAAGGATATCATGGGTCGAACATGTGAGCAACAACGAGGTTTTGGAGAGAATGGAAAAAAAGATGGAATTTATACTTAATAGCAGGAAGAGGCCGCTGTAATTTCTTTGACACATAATGAGGAATGGGTGCTTGTAAAATCTAATATTCACAGGTCGGATAGAGGGAAAGAGCGACGGAGAAAACAACGGGTGACATGGGTTTGAACAAGTGCATGGCAGGACAGTACCTGGGAGAAAACATATTAAGAGGTAACAGGGACAGGATGAGGTGCAGGGTCATGATCGCCTATGTCCTGAATGTAAACGGCAGAAAAATGAAGGACACAATAGCATACTGCAGACAACCCAATAGCTTAATTTACCACATATGTTACAGAAAGCTACGGAATGCTCATCTTAAAGTATAAACTTGATAAATCAAAAGTACAATAAGATGGAAATATACAGTAATACTTTTGCATATGTATTAAAACTAATGATGATATATTTTCGACATTTTCTGAAATAGCTGCCAAAAATATGGCCCTTAATACGTTGAGTGTAGTCTTCCTTGAAATAAAGAGAATCAACCTCAGAAAAATCATGACTTTATCCAGAAAATTATTTCACATCGATTAAGAAACACAATGAAATTATGAGTGTCCAGATTATTTTATTGGTTCGTGCTGAGAAAAGTGATGATCAAGCCGACCGTTATAAAAAAATGTTGTACATGAGATATTTTGTTTACTACAATTCGTCTAGAATGCATCCACCATAGTTGGACACCCGGTGAAACCAAAGTAACTAATATCATTCTGACGCACATATAATTGTTATTCATTCAGACATACATACATACGCTAAAAGTGGAATATAGTTATATAAGGATGTCAGGAATAGGGGAAAACGCTAGCCCGAAGCCATTTTAATACTAGATTTTATATATTATTTTCTTAATATTATGAAAACCTCATAATACAGTTATCAGTAATGAGTTCTATAAAGCAAAGATCATATCTTTTAAAATTAATTTTACTTCCCAACTTGAATTGTGTCTTCTAATATTCTCTTAATTTAGATCGGCTCCCATATATTTTATTAAGAGATATAAGTCATTACATTTTCATATGAATGATATTATCCAAATTGAAATTTCATTAAAATTTCGAATATAACTAGAGCGATTATATATATATATATATATATATATATATATATATATATATATGTGTGTGTGTGTGTGTGTGTGTGTGTGTGTGTGTGTGTGTGTGTGTGTGTGTGTGTGTGTGTGTGTGTGTGAAGAAATATAGTTTGAAGGTGTGCTATATTTATTGGATAAGTGCTCAATATCAGAGATAGAGCGTATGTAAATATAAATATTGAAGTGAAAATTGCCTTCGGAAATTATGTCTTTTTTACATGAGCTGTCAATTTGACCTTTTCAAAACAATTAAACTCACTATCAAGATAGAAACAATAATTGTATCATCAGGATAGATACCGGGTTAAGAGCTGAAGACATCAGGAATGTCATTGATGAAAATTGAGAACAATGTAGATCCAAGATTGGAGTCCTGTGGGTACTAGTATTAATGCAAAAAACATCGAGAATGTTTCCTGTTCAGACAACTTTCATTTCGCGATTTGATAAAAAAGATTGAATCCGTTCAAAGATTCGTCCGGCACGATAAACTTTCAAATTGAGAAGACCTGTATGTCAAACTCTGTCAAATTCTTTTGATATTTCTATAGCAACTGCCTCAACGTCCCTATTCTTATCTAAATATGTTACTTATAATACATGAGTAGCTAACCTAGATTAGCGGCAGCTATATTACTTTATGTGATAGAAAAAACTGAGATGTGGGGTAATTAACCAGTTCAGAGTTGATTAGGGCCTCAAGCATTTTCCAAAAAGAGGTGGAAGTCTAATAGGCCGATAATAGTTCTTGAAGGTTGTAACTACGTAATAAAATTCCCGACATGCAAGAAAAAAGGAGGCAGACAGCGGTTTACTGTAAAGTTTAGAGAGAAGTGCTTATAGTTCAGGATTACATTTTTAAAGGATTATTGCAGGGTTGACATCAAGTTGACATGCTTTGTGGGAAATCAGGTTAGAGATAATACCAGAGACAAAGTAAAAAATTATATGTGAATTATGAAACAGAAACCCAGTTCTAAGTCGCAAGTCAGGCAGATATAATCCACATCGGTCAAGAATCGAATTTAAAAGAATTTACGAGCAAATCATTTTGCTTTATTTAGACAGATGTTAACACTTCAAATTAACGGACAGAACACTTACTCTTAACATATAATACGATTACAGTGCCTCTATTTGTCACGGAGGCCAACGTTGTTAGATGCTATACGGTGCCTCATTCTATCAGCAAATAAATGCTTAGACACAATTACAATTATTACGGGTAAACATAAATAGACGTCTGTTGTGATCAGAAAATCCTCACTGGTATAGAGAGAAAAGCTGATTCATATGGGATATGACGGCTGCGCAGGCCGTTATGAATCATGGGAAAGATTGTGATTTTAACTGGGTATTTTGAGACGTTACAAAAGCATTGATGCCAGCTGATAAAAGGTGTGGCACAGTGGTCAATTGGAAGGTTAAATATATCAATTCAAAAGGTCTTCTCAATGAAAGTCCCGAAATTAATCCCAATACGTATGTTGCGAACTGAAAAAAAGTATCGTGAATAGGAGGTTATTTAGCATCGATTTATTTATTTTATAATGAAAATATTGCTTACAAGTGGCATGCAACTAAGAGACCATAAAGTATGCATTGATTTCTTATCCTAATTTCTCAGTATACTCTAACATAAATGTAGTCGAGACTGGGTGGGTGGATGATGGGTTTTACCATTACACATGACTACGTCTTGCTACTCTGTTACGGAAATTATCATCCAACCAGTTTTTAGAGTCATTATGGAATGGGCAGGCACTTAATCCTGTTGGAATTCCCCAATGGCAGATTTCACTTACTTTTTAAAGTTAAGGCATTAATTAAATCCATTAACTTTAACAGATGAACTCATTTCTTTGAAAGGCGTTAATTTTTCCTTCTCTCAGATTTATAATGTAATATGAAGTTTAGTACTATTTTGGCTGATGGTAACATTGGGCACACACACACACACACACACACACACACACACACACACACACACACACATATGTGTGTGCGTGTGTGTGTGTGTGTATTGTTGTGTGTATGCATGTCTAGCACCAACCAATTAACATTAAATTTAATATTAAGTCAAAAATTTCGCAGAAGGAAAAAATTTTGTCTTTGAGAATAGTCCGTCCATCTGATATCAACTAATTGATGCATTTTACATCTGCGCCGACATTAAATTTCCATAGATATTTCATCATATTTTGTTTCCAGGAGCATATGGTTAATTATTGCACTTGCAATTCTCTGTCATCATGTATTAATTAGTCAACATATATTACGTTTCTTTTTCTTCTTAAGTTTTTGTTTAAATTTATCATGGGATTTATGGAATGCTAACCTATTTTTTGTCGTTTGGTGCAACTTCTCTCGTATTATGATTGACGAATCTTCTATATTCACTCCTATATATAGTAATAAAAGTAGTAATAGAAAACGTTTTCTTTTGCCCGAGAGGTTTGCTTCTTTGTGCACAATTGCATGCTGAATTTGGTCCTTTGATTTGTTCATAAACTTTTTCTCAAGATTTTGAGAATTAATTATTAATATTCTGTAGAATTATGTAATTCTAAATTGCAAACTATTGTGATTCTAACAACAAAATTATGAACACTGATACGTTTGTTTCTATGCTTCATAAATGACAAACCACATGATAGTATACGCACGAACATCTGAAATTAGAACATACATACCGAAACATATATATATATATGAGGCTGAAACACTAATATTCCATGGTCATAATTTATACCATTGGAATCGTAAATACGATCCAATTCATCAGACCTACAAATTCAAAGAGAAAACAGAAAAACACAACTCCGGAAATAAAAAAAAAAATAAAAATAGAATTTAGAGAGAGTGTAAGTATGAGAGTGGGACGAATGTTAGAGTTAAAGAGAGGGGTAACAGGCGAGAGAAGGTGGGACATTGAGTTCTACCTGGATTCTATCCTCTCGGATTTTTTTATTCAAAAAATATACATGTATGTGTATGCACCTATATATATATATATATATATATATATATATATATATATATATATATATATATATATATATATATATATATATATATATATACATTTTGCATATGTATGTGTATATTCACCACTAATATTATCTATCTATCTATCTATATATATATATATATATATATATATATATATATATATATATATATATATATATATATTGTTGTTGATGATGATCAGTGAATTAAATTAGCTATAAAGGAAACAACATAAGCATCTAGTTTAATATAGAGAAAAAATAAAGACACCGTTAAATTCTTTTCTTTTTATCCTATGCATCTTTATTATGAACAAAACAAAATGCTATTAAAATTATCATTTACCGGTATATAAAATTTATACATGCTAACAAATACGTTAGATTTATTTTCTGTTGGGGAAAGTCAAACGATCTTTCTAAAAAATATTATTCCTTTTATGGATCTATTAGATGCTAATAATGGCGATATTACCAATTCAATATATACAAAAGAAACTCACTAATAGAAATTCACGTATATCTAAGCAGAAACGCGAATGTCCAAACAGATATAAAATGTGTGTTGTAAAAAACATGATTTATTGTGGCAAAATTATTTCCTCATCGGGAACATTGTTTTATACAGAATTAATCAGCATAGAACCAACCACATATCAAAAATAATTTCTAAAATATTGTTTCTGATTAAGAAATATGATTAGCTTTAAAGAAACTTAGAAAATATAATATGAGCAACCAGTTTGATATAAACAAAAATAAACATTTCACGAAATTGATTTATTGTACACCGGATGCATCCTAATTATAAAGAAAACGAAGTACCTCACTCTCTCTCTCTCTCTCTCTCTCTCTATCAATCTATCTATCTATCTCTCTCTCTCTCTCTCTCTATATATATATATATATATATATATATATATATATATATATTAGAATATTAAAATATAAATCGCTACACGATGGGGAATGATGTTTCCATACTACAAATATGTATGAATATACATGAGAAAATAAGGAAAAATTGTCGTTTAAAAAGAGTAAAATTGACCTTGCTAACCGAAACGTTCCTTTCTGGCGACATCGATAGAAAGAACGTCAAGCTATATGACGGTTCCGTATGCAGGTTCGATTGCTGGCAGAGGACGCATATTTTCTATGACAATTTCTCGGACATTCAGGCCGGTAAATGTTGTTAATACTGTTTATTATAATCAGAGCATTTACTTAAATATTTGTATCTATAAAAAAGAATGCATAAACATATAAATGTCTTAAATTAGTAGTTATCTTAACATCAAGCTTTTAATTCCCTATAAAGCATATTTCTTAATTTGCCAACTTTAATGTTAGTAGAATTTATTACTAACATAAGACTATTTTCACTGTATAACCATATATTAGTAACATTAACATCATCATAAACGCAAAGATTATATAGTATATATAATCCTAGCAGCTCATGATACCAGAGAGATATCAAAGATTTAGCAGATTTCTAACTTATGTGTACTGCTATCTCTTTCAGAAAAATACTTCCAGGCAATATGTTGCCTCAGCAAATGAAAAGTTTTGTAGTAAACATTGTCGGAAAAACTCAAGGTAATGATGCAGAGATAGCTCGTTAACTGCAATTTGTCAGGTCTTTCATTATCAAAGGTTCAAAGGAAGTGGAAGCTGCTAAACGGGATCCAGTAGAAACAGGTAAATGCAAAATACATGTTAAGTTTCGTAAAACCATCAGACCAGTGAGCTTTAGACGAAAGGCGCAGAAAAGTATCAAATTATCCGGAAGGGAAACCGGAAAGTCAAACATAGCCATTTCAATGGACTCTACGTATCAGAATATTCGAGCAGAAGAGATGTGTGTGAAGACATTCGGTACAAGTCATATATAATGCGGAGATATCAGATCAGGTCGCATGAGACACAAATAATACTTCAATTATTGCGCAGAACTTGCTGAAAAAGTTCGAAAACCAGGATGTTGGAATCCTTTGTTTTTATTTCTCAGATGGGAAAAAAACAAAAGAAACTATAATCATAACCAAAGGGAAAACTGTAGAAATGACAGATGGTCTTGTAGAGATCCGAGTGAGGTTTCAAGGTTCAGGTTTACCAAGATTCTGTGGCAGAGAGAAACGTTAGAGAAGCGTCCATCACTTTTGTTTTTTGTTTTTTTTTCTTCTGAGAACTTAAACCTTTGAACATACTGTCAATCTACTACTGCACTTAACCCTTTCAGCCCTGCGTTCCCGAACAATTTTATCTCTTCTGCCTGAGCTCTTGAGTAAAACTTCACAAAAATTGATATGTAATATTTCACGGTAGATATAAAAATAGTTACAAGTGTTTACCCGCCGTTCAGCCGGTAGGTGGGCAATATGCCATTTTTCAATACCACTGTTTAACTGGTGGCTGTGTTTTACGTGATTTTTTTTCTACTCACGGTAAAGAGGTGACATGGGCTAAAAGGTTAAACGCTTCAGCAAAGAAAATTATGTTAATAAATTTCTTCTATAATCGTTTCTACCTCGTGTTATTTTATATGCCGTATCATTTCAGGACGTGAACAATCCAATATCTCCACACTTATGTGGCAGTTCTAAGTAATATCTGACCTGTGATTATCCTTATTAATCGTTGTTATACCATATATTTTCAAAAGCCCGTTTACTGCATGCTCTCCTCTGCTCCTATTACCTTTGATATGTCAAGTGTGTGTTGTATTCTCCATACCTGTTTTCCTTATTATTTACTCAATAAATTACTTCTGTTTTCTTGATTTCATATAAAAGTTTCCTTGTAGTTACTATTTTCTCAGTATATGACGATGATGTCATGGATAGCGTGTCTGAATGAGAACATGTTGAGCCGACTTCCAACGTCAGTCGGGTTTGTTGCATTCACTTACGTGCAAATAACCTTGGGTAGGACATATTTTTTTTTCTTTTAGATGCGATATTATTATTATTATTATTATTATTATTATTATTATTATTATTATACAGTGATAATATTATTAATTTAGCTTTTGATTTCTGGCATGTACTCATTAGGGCTGAAGAACGGCATGTTCGTCTGGATTAAAATCCTGACGGGAAATGGTCAACGAAAACCCTCTGTCAACAGTGTTTCAGGAAGGATCCGCTAATGGCGCGTCAACTGAGTCTATTGCTTTCCGGTCCCCACCAGAGATCTAAGTTCAGGAAAGGCGTCATAATATTTACTACTGAGGATTTAAAAAAAAAAAGACTAAACCACACATTCACACATATTTTACAAAGATAAAGCCTTTGTAAGGCGTGGGTTGTAATCGTAAGAACAGTTTTTTGTATTTTTTTAAAGATTGGCTACCAGGAATGCCTTCAGTGAGTCTATTGGAATCTTTTCCAATCAATCCGAGGGATTCAACTATAACAGGTATCTTTGATGTCCTCATGTGCCACATTTTTGAGATTTAAATTCAATTGTCCTTGTAATGTGATAGCTTTTTGAAGATCTTTAAAGATACATTGCATTCGACAGGGACTGCCATAACAATAAGGAGGCAATTTTTTTTTGTTTGCGGTCTCTTATAACGATGACTAGGCGATTAGATGTGATTGTTCTGTCTGTGTGAATTATGGATTCACTTGAATTTGTAACAGTTCCTATCTCCGTAAACGGGTCTGTGTAGTGTTCATACCAATTGCTTTCAGTTTCCTTTCCGTAAAAGTGTCAGGTTTTCCAGAGCAGATATCGTCCCAGTCTTTCGTGCCGGGTTTTATATTTAGTGGGTGCTAATACAGTGAAACCTGATACAAGATGTTAAATGTTTCGGGATATTTACCACCGAATCTCCATTTTGAAGTAACACAATTTTTCAGTGTATGTGCTTGATAAATTTTAGTTGAGAAGCATTGATCCTATGCAGCAAAATAAAACCTTCCGTTAAAGCTTTTAACCCAGCAGTACGTAGCCACTGATAGGAACGAGGTTTATCTACATCAGCTTCTTTTGTACATGCAGACCGTGAAGGGGTTTATCTTGCCATCGTTTCTGTATCAGGACAGTTGTATTTCCTTTTGCTTTCTTTTCATAAGGATTTTGCTGCTTCAGCCGGTTTATTGAGCTTTACCTGTATTTCTGCGCCCATTTGAAACTCAATTCAGAACATATTGAGTCCTTTATTACTGAATAAATTCGCTTAATACATTCATGTTCTTTGACACATATCACCATCCAGTCTTCTGTTGTTTCCAAGTATCCTTGAAGGCTAATTGCTGTAGCTTTATAAGACAGTTTTAGTTGAAACAATCCTCTGCCTACTTCGGACCTGGGCAGATACATACAATCAACATCACCTTTGCGATGATGCATACGGTGGCAGGTGTGAAGCATTCTCGTTCTGGAATCCATTTACTTAATGTCAGATATGGATGACGAAACTGTATTGCACCAGAGAGACTGCCATGCTGATAAGTTTGTTTTTTTTTTGTTTTTGTTTTCAGCTCGGTATTCATACCAGACGCACACGCCTGTAGTATTCATTTCTTACCCTGTCCTTCATTTTGGTGTGCAGTATTCCATCTCCTTCGCTAATTCCTAGGTACTTATAGGTTTCATTTTGTTCCAGTTCCCTAATCTTTGTGACAAAATATAAATCTATTGAGTGTGTTTCTGTAATTCTCCATTCCCTGAATGTCAGTTTGGAACATTTACCTAATCCGAAATCCAAACCTATGTCGTCACTGAAACATTTTTCAGTATTGAGGAGACCCTTCAGCTCATTGTCGCCTTTGGCAAAGTTTTTGAGATCATCCATGTAGAGTAGGTGATTGGATACTTTCTTGTTTAGTTTATGACCATAGCTATCGTTTAGTTCATGCGTAAGGGTTATTGAGGACAGACAAAACAGAATCGGTGACGGGGAATCTCAGTGAAAGATTCCTCGTCGGATATTCAGGGGGTTAGAGATGGCTATGCCTCTGGTGTGATTTAGGTATAATGTGGTATTCCATATTCCATGCTGTGTTTAAGAAAATTTACTATCACTTTGCATTTACTTACATGCACATAACCTTTGGAAAGACTTGTTTTTCTTTAAGATGATATATTATTATTATTATTATTATTATTATTATTATTATTATTATTATTATTATTTCCTTTGATTTCGGGCGTTTACACATTTCTTTTACGGGTCCCGCCAAGAGACCTAAGGTTAGAAATGACATCATGATACTTTCCACTGACAAAAATAAATAAATAAATAAAAAATAAAAAAAAACACATATTTTACAGAGATTTGTAAAGTGTGGACTGTACTTGTGAGAACAATTTTTTGTATCTCTTTGAGGGATGGACATCCAGGAATCCCTTCAATTAGTCTACAGGAATCTTTCCCAACCAATCCTAGGACTCCAAATACAACAGGCATTTTTGATGTTCCCACGTGCCACATTTTTGAGTTTCCTATTTCAAAGTCCTTGTATTTTGACAGCTTTTTGAATATCTTCAAAGATACATTGCAGTCTGCAGGGAGTGGCATATCAATAAGGAGGGACATTTTCATTAAAGACCACATACAAAAAATTTGTATGCGGTCTTTAATGAAAATGTCTGGGCGGTTGAATTTGATTCTTCTGTCAGTGTGTATTGTTTAGTCCCATTGAATTGTAACAATTCCTATCTCCGTAACAGGGTCTGGGTGGTGTTCAAACCAGTTTCTTTTAGTTTCCTTCCCGTAGAATATACATATTTTCCAGTGCAGATATTGGCCCACTCTGTCATTCCGGGTTTTATATTCAGCGGGTGCCAACATCGTGCAACCTGATACAATATAATCAATTGTTTCTGGATATTTAATACAGAATCTGCATTTTGGGCTAACACAATATTTTAGTATATGTGCTTCATAATTCCTAGTTAAAAAGTATTGGTCCTGTGCAGCCAAGATAAAACGCTCAGTTTCAGCTTTCCACCCTGCATTACGTAGCCACTGATGGGTACGGGTTTTGTCTACGTCAGCTTGTTTGATACGAGCAGAGCATTGGCCATGAAGCGGTTTATCTTGGCATTGTTTCTGTATCTAGTCGGTTAAATTTGTCTGCTTTCTTTTTTAATTATTTTGCAGCTTCAGCCGGTGTATTGTACTTTACTTGTATTTCTGCGCCCATTTGAAATACCACTTTGAATTTGTTGGCTTCCTTTATTGCGGAGTAAAGTCGCTACCTACTTTCATGTTCTTTGACACATGCCATCATTCAGTCTCCTGTAGTTTCCAGGTATCTTTGGAGGCCAATTGCTGTAGTCTTGTAGGACAGTTCTAGTTGAACTAATCTTCTGCCTTCTTCGGATCTGGGCACATACAGTCGGTCAACATCAGCTTTGGATGATGCATTCGGTAGCAAGTGAGAAGTTTTCTCGTCTTGGCGTCCATTCGTTAATTTCAGCTATGGTTCAGTTAAGGATATTAAAGCTCTATTGCACCACAGGGACAGCCAAGGTGCTTATGGCTGACATTCTGTTTTTTTGATTTTAGCTCCGTATTTAGTACCAGACGTACACACCTGTCGTACTCTTTTTTACCTTTTATCATTATTGTTATTATTATTATTATTATACAGTGAAATTATTATGACTTATTATTATACAGTGATATTATTATTATTATTATTATTATTGTGCAAAGAGTGATACTATTATTATTATGATTACTATTATTATTATACAATGAAATTATTATTATTAAGATTACTTTTATTATTATACAATGAAATTATTATTACTATAATTATACAGTGATATTATTATTATTATTATTATTATTATTATTATTATTATTATTGTGCAGTAATCTGGGCTGGACTCTTATTAAATCTCCAGTATAGCTATGCTCACATTTATTAAATACTGCTTACGGCTACGTTTTGCAGGTTATTTAAACCAGAAAATATATTAAATTGTAAGATATTTTTTTTTATTATTATTTTGAAGACAATAATGATTTAATGATACAAGTCTCACCAAAGAACCCACCCTAGGGGGATAAGTGAAGGATTCATCTTTTCCAAGGTCATTTACACATAATTCAATATAACGAACCCAACTATTCCCAGCCATTATCCATTACACCACCTCTACATCCATGTTTACTGCATTTGGTATTCCCTCGTTGTCACCCAGCTAGATACAGAGAAGGCTCGGCGTTGATTGTCTTCGTTGACTGTATGGAACCAGGTTTTTAAGGTGATATAGCCGTAAGCCATACATTGAGTAAGATGGCTATTTGTAAATTCTTGAATGGCAAACAATTACAACTGACATATTCGGAAAGCTTCAACGACCGTATATCTTTGACGAGCAAAATTTTACTGAGTAGATATGTGTATAATTTTAGTTTATATAGCTTAGACATTTTGTTATTAATAACATCATGCATGATATTTACAGAAAATTAATCAGAATACTTTTCTCACTTGCTGAATCAACAAGAATAAAAATAAGAACGCATTTGTTTGTTTGTTGTTTTTTTTTTACTCGCTAATACAATTATTTGACGTACATTCGCTGATTTCTTTCTATTAATCCTTAAATCAATATAGAGATTTTGTCGTGTTTTCTTTGTATTCGTTTCATTTGTAATACTTCTGATCAGTATTTGTAGATATATGGAAGATGAAGATGTGAGAAATTACCATTTTAGAAAATAATATAATATATATATATATTAAAAAAGTTGGGTTTAGGTAGACTGGGGCAGAAAGCTTGTGTTCCGTTTCAATGAACAATAAGATTTTAGATGCTCGACCTGTCAATCGCTCGAAGATGTTAAATGTTTAATTAATACCTAAATGAATGTTAAAATCACATATAAAAGAAAAACTATTAGAAAATACGTGGATCTATGACAATATATTCGCTATATTATAGAAGTCTATGCCAAGATGAAAAGTTAGGAAGATTTTATATGATTGTATCTACAAGAGAATAGATCTAAAATGGTCATTTACATACAGGGTGTGGCAGAGAAATTTTCGCCATTATTTTTTTTTTTTTAATTTCGCGTATTTGATTTTTCTACTGAACAACATAGTAGGGTCAGTAGGACACCTTCTGTGAGAAAAAAGAGCGGCATAACGCAATTCACTCGACCAGAAATTTGGAAACACACTGTTGTACTGCATGACATTCGCGCCAGAAGTTCCAATACGAAAATTTCAGTGTGTCTAGGTGTCAATTTAAGAACAGTGCAGAAATCGGAAATTGTTGGATCAGCCTAATGGTGAAGATCAATGTTTTTTTGTTTTTTTTTGTGATCAGATGTGTTGTCTAAATTCTACTCCCATTCATTTTCCCACATGGCCTCAAACTCAACACGAATGCATGCAACAAGTGCCTTGAGGAGTTAGTGCTGTTCTGGGTCAAGAAGGCGGCTACAGGAAAAACCTGGTAACAGGGCTCTGCACCATGTTACCCAAACAGGAGTATCCAGTCAGGGCTGTCAGACAATTTCTGATAACACATGAACCTTTATATCTGGCCTTCTAACTCCCCAGACTACAAAACTCCTGATTATTTTGTGTCGGGCGCATTTGAAAGAGAGACTAGCGAAACTCTTTCTAACACCAAAGATGAACTGAGGGCAAGGATTATAGCCGCATTGATCAAGTTAAGCAACGAGACATCCAGAAGAGTAGCAGGAGATTCCGATGTCCCCTGAATCCCGTTAGACCATCGATCTTCGATTCTCATGGACTAGACAGAATAATAAAAACAAAGAATTGTAATATGTAACAGAAACTACATTATCTAAGAGCGCTCAGTATAAAAACATAACCAGTGTTTATTTCAGTCGATAAGAAAATAATGACATGGGAAACTTTTACTAAGTAAGCCTCCATTATTACGGGAGAGGGTGGGAAGAATAGAGACGGTGGGGAGAAAATAGTTACTGGATTTTAGAAATCTAGTTTCCCGAGAAGAAAATTTAGTAGAAAGATTATATAAATGTCCACGGACGTTAGCACGGGCTGCTTGATGAGTAAATTTCGAATGTGTACATTTAAGATAAACGCTAATATCATAATTAACATTACACATGTGCTCAATCGTCACTGGGTTCCAAATATACGTAGATTTATACCAAAAGCTGAGCATAATAGATTTCATAAACTTTAAGTATGTAATAGTAGATTAAAATCTATCGAGGAATCGTGTTTAAAAATGCGTATCGTTTGCTGTAGCCAATTTCGTGCAAATGCTATTGGCAATGTTCAATCTTAGTGAATGATTGAAAAAGCCCGGTTAACAGATTAAGACATATAACTGCGGAAAGATTGGCATTTACATATGGACAACTCTCAATTCCAAAGCGTTAAAGTGAGAAATTAAGGGAAAAACAACAGCCTATATTTCCCAAATTTTATGGCACTTCTGAGGAATAAACAAAGTAAATTTCGAGGGAAACATGATCCACCTGGATCTAAAATATTTGAAATAATTTTTTGATGTAGTCAGGTGAATTTTATGAAAATGAAGGTAACATATATCGTTATTTATGAATTTAATCAAATTCACACACACACACACATATGAATTTAATCAAATTCACAGACACACACATACATATATATATATGTTTGTCTGGCAATCACAAAATCTTTAAAACCCAAGGTCACAAACTCACATCAATCCAACCAAATATGTTAGCTCTATCTCTGATATTGAGCGCTTTCTAATAAGTACCGCGCATATAATATATAATAATTATATATATATATATATATATATATATATATATACACACTTTTCACACACACACACACACACACACAAAATATATATATATATATATATATATATATATATATATATATATATATATATGACACTATTAAGCGGTTGCGTGAAAATTAAAAGCGAGAAATATTTAAGGCGAGAAGAAGCTATAACGAAAGACATACTGAGCGATGTTATTTTTTTAACAAAGAAAAGTGGTAAAGATTTTATTTTCATTTGCGAATAAAAAAAAGGTATTTTTTTTCGCAGAAGATAGGAAATTCGTAAGATCTCGGATCTGTCGGAATTAATTTACGACGTGGCGAATAAAAGGTAGCAATATGCCCATGGCAATAATGAAAATTTCAAATTGTTCAGGTGGCCTACGAAACAGAAGCTGGAAGATAATCGTAATCAGGTCACGCACTGATCGAGAATGGCATCAGCTGAGGCCACCCCCAAAGAAAAAGGAAGGGAAAAGAATAAACCATTAACTATCTTTCGGGGACATCATTTGGTTTGGAAAGAGAGCACCTGTTTAATTGTCCAGACCTGGACATGATAAAAGTTTGTTACCGGGACAGATGATTGGCGACAGGGTGCGAAGACGTCCAGTTGACCACCCACTTGACGCTGGCGAAAATCTCGTTGATAAATTACAGGTGACATTCGGTTAAGATAGAGATTAAGTACCATGCTACGAATCGTAGGGTTCTGGTGTAGGAAAAGAAAGAAAAGAAAAAAGGAAGATAATTCTTTTTTCCTTTGAGCAATATTTGTAAACACCCGCGCTACCGATCGTCATTGGCTGAATGGTGGCGTGAGCGGTGGGCGAAGGTAAACATATGAGAAGGAGGGGAGGCCTGTTGACGCCTCTGAGGAGATTGGTGTGAGATACCACTATGAGAAAGAAGGGAAAACTGTTGACGCCCTCTAAGGGGACTGGTGTGAGATACCAATATGAGAAAGGAAGAATTTGGGAGGACGATTCCCTTATGAATCCCTCTAAATCAGAAAGTAATGGACTTCCAAAAATGGAAAGTAATAAATTTTCCTGTCTGAAAACAAAAAAAAATCCTTATTGTGTATTTAGAATTATCGAGGAACCCAAAACACGACAGGCCACACCCGGCGTCCATATAAATAGAGTCGCAGCGAGTTGGAGTTGGAGAGTTCGGAAGAGTTCCAGAGAGACGCGGAGAGACGTAGACGCAGACAGAGTTGAGCTGTGAGCTCTGAGACCAGCCTCGCAGGAAGTTGACTGAAGATCCACGCATTCTGACGTCGACTTCTAACCAAGAACAATTTATTTTTGAAGAACGACTTAGACTCACACCACCAAAACAAGTTTTACGAATATCGCCTGAAGATACAAAAAAAAACAGTTATCGAAAAACAACTTAAGATATTAAGACTCGCCTAACAAACGCAAAGTGTCACGTATCCATATTAGCGGTTTGAGAGAAAGAAGCAGTCCTGTATTCAGCAACCAGATATAAAAATATTTGTTATTCTTTTTTTAACACATTTAAACCTTTCGAGTTGTTACTTTATTTTCTTTTACATATACTTGTGCGGTGTTACTTTTGCTCGAATTCGGTTTGCATTACGGCCCGGCGACTGATTGATTTCGTCTATCTAAGATCAAATCACAACGTGGGTAGGTTAGACTAGAAATCAGAGCAGTTACTTCGGTAACCAGACGTTGGAGGCGAGCTGGGAGCGACAAAGCTGATATCGAATCTAACCAGACTCCCATCCGAATCAGCGAAGGGTTAGAACGTCACGTTTGGTGCCGTGACAGCAGGATCACGTCACATTTGGCGCCGCGACCAATACCAAGTCACATTGGCCGTCACAGGATATCACGGGGGCAGAGAGGCCGGGGTGACGTCTCACACACACACACACACACACACACACACACACACACACATATATATATATATATATATATATATATATATATATATATATATATATATATTTTTAAGGTATGCTATATTTATGGGTTAAATTGCTCAATATGAGGGATAGAGCGTATGTAAATAAAACGCACACACACACACGCACAAACACGCGCGCGCTCACACACAAACATATATGAGTTACTGGCCGCCCAATAACATTTAGGAAAATACAGTATGCACTACTAATCAACATATATAAATTGTCGAGCCAAAAGGAAACAGACATAGCCTGAAGAATGCGATGAAACATGGAACAAACTTCGCTGTTTGGTGTTGAAATTAATGTGCTCTTTTCTATTTTTCTGATATGTAAATACACACCCACCCACCACACACATACATATATATGTGTGTGTTTATGCGTATATATATATATATATATATATGTGTGTGTGTGTGTGTGTGTGTGTGTGTGTGTGTGTGCGCGCGAGCGCGTGTGTGGGTTGTATGTATATATAATTATATGTTTGAAACAGTACAGAAGCGTATTAAGGCATAAAAAAGCAAGGAATTTCATATTATAGGCCATGATAGATTTAAGACAAAAACACACACAAGTCAACCGGTTTCGTCCCCTCTCATCAGAAATTTTTCTTTGGGCGATATCATTCGTAACACGTATGTGTCTTCGATTGCGGATCACTTTATAAAAAAATCCCACTTCTGCGATGGATTTCAGTGTGAACTGGTTTTCCGTTTTGGCCAGTTCGCACTCATTATTCCATCTTAAGGTGTTGGAGACACTGTACATCAGGTCCAGGCGACCTGCTCTTTGTAAACAAAGAGATTGTTTGCTTGGACTTGCTGTGTTGCGCTTCTAGCATCTTGGTTGGTATAATTTTTATAATAATTTTTTTTCTCCCTGTCCACTCATTCATGTCATCCATGACATACTTTTTTCTTTTTCTTTTCTTCATAATTTTAATTCCCCGTTAACAGTTCTGATGAGAGGGGACAAAAACGGTCGACTGGTGTGTGTTTTGTTTTAAATCTATCATGGCCTATAATATAAAATCTCTTGCTTTTTTATGCCTTAATATATATATATATATATATATATATATATATATATATATAGATAGATAGATAGATAGATAGATAGATAGGGTGAAAAGAGCGATAGAGATGATTACTATGCGTGCGTAGATCGAAATGTCGGGATTATATGACAAAGTACTGTAATATGCGTTCTTTGTTTCTCTCATAACTTCATTAGATGTTTTTTCGGTAACTTTCCTACCGTTGGAAACGATTTTCAATTATTTGTAGAAGAATTTCGAAGTTCACAATTATTTTCGTTGCTTGAATATTTCTTTCCATTCTGAGATACAATTGTTTTAATTGAAATACCATAATTTACGTTTTGCTACACAGAAATCTGCACTTGAATATTATTTTCTATTGTCATATACATTTAATCTAATAACACGGCAAATATATTTTTTTCTGTTTTCCTTAATCATTTCCATCCAATCATACGCACGGTGTTACAGAGAGAGAAAATGAGATAACAGACTTGGTATAAGGGGACCTAGGAAAGGGTAAAATCTGAATGGGGTTCACGGAGTTAGATGATGAATAGCACCCGCCTCCTACTATATATGACAACATATTCAATACATAGCCGAATGGTAGATTTGTAAATGTGCAAATGTATTCTGACGAGAAAAATCTTTTTAGACAAGACACAATGAACAAACATCCCTTGCAGTAGATGCAGCTATTTATTCAATGCAGTCGTTCCACTTCATGTCAGTTGAAACGGTGAGACACTATTAGATGCTCTACAGTAATCAGTGCCATGGCAAGCCATTACAAGCCATAACCTCCCTCCAATTAACCCCTGATTGGAGGTCCTTTTCAAGAGCAGCGCTCAGGTTAACTTTGTCGGCTCTGACAATTTTTCTATTGAGACAGGATTAAATGGTACTATCCTCTGCAAAAATGCTTACATGGTAACTAATGACATATTGTTTGTCCAAGCGTAGGCCGTGAGAAGTAAGATGCCTAATCAATCCGACATTGATTAAAGCTTAGAATAAGTTGCCGATAATCGCCGGGAGACTAATTGGTCGATAGTTAAAAAAATCAAAAGTTTACAGTGTCCTTAAAATCAGGGATTCTAGAAAAGGACTTCCAACAAGCTTGAAAGCGGGAAGTAGCGAGGCAATAGTTGTATGGTTTGGACAGACGTGGGGCCAGGTCTGGAGTACATTTCATTTGGACAGTGGCTTGTATCCCGTCACCGACAGTTCCCTCAGTGAAGGGATTAAGCACAGAGTATACAGTAGAACCTTATTTCTCGTTGTGGGGAGCAGGTGTGGGTAGTCCATTTGAGTCGTGTGTTTAATTGGAAGAGAATATCCGAGCAAAGCTTTCAACCTTATCTGCTGTAAAAACCAGAACTTTAAACTGAATAGTGGCGGGATTGAGGACTCTCTGATATTCAACACACAGAGCTACCAATAATCTCTAGGTGTGAACCCTTGGAGAAAGAAGCAATAGCAGACTGAGTTAAATGACAAGCAACGAAGACACATGTCAGAATGGTCTTGAGATTTAAGAGAGTTCCCTTGACAGCAGGAGATTTTCGAGGACATAAATCCCGTGCATGTGGACTTTAGAGTACTTTCAAAGGATGGGAAATATCCAAGAATGGAGAATACGAAGGAGGTATTGATGAGTTAAAAAGAGTTTCGGAGAGAACATTCTGATAACTAACTACTTAGCATATCAGAGAATAGCTAGGTAAGATAATCTTAATAAAAATGGAAAACGCAACCAATTCCTCTGTCTATTCATATATTATCATACTTTTGTAAAGTAACCTATGACAATCTTGTGACCTGTTTCGTCCATTAGGATTTAATATTACAATAAATTTTCTGAATGATATAGCGATAAAACTCATGCTATACTCTTTTCTCTTAATTATATTACTATTTTCACATCAACACAATATCATTGGGATGAGCATCCTTTTGTTTTTTTTATTATACTTTATTTAAATTCCTTCTCTTGTGTATCCTTTATGTCTTTTTTGACGAGAGGTGGGGTAAATTCTGCCTTCACACGCATCACACGAGAAAATGTTTCCACTTTGTCATAGAACTTCCTAAAATATTTCTGATTCTTAAAGTACTATATATCGTTTTCCCATGATCTTACTTCTAAATATTAATTTCAACTGCATTTGAAATTGAAAACATCTGCCAGAAAATAAAATGAAAAATTGGTGTCTGCGCGCTTGGAAAATTGCCCAGACAACTAGCATTTTCTTTTTAGCGAACTTATTTTATACGCCGTCTGCTTACACGACGTTGGTGAAATTGGTTCTCCAAAGTTTTCTGTCAGTGTTTCTTTAAGTAAATTTGAACACTTTATCTCCATTATTTCGTTCTTGTTCTTCGATCCATTCCAAAAAAGTGAAGAGTTTATTCAGGGTTCCACCATTTCTCTCAGATTAATTATGTATTTTTAGAGATTATGTCTGTTGACCATCTTTTCTTATTATGTGTTCATGATGCTTTATCTCTTTTTCTCATTGGTAGTATTCACAAGATTAAAGGTATCACTGATGTCGATATGTCAACACAATACTTTGGTCTTCTCTGTGCTAATCCATTTTAATTCAACAGTTCCTTGCTGTTCTCTGATTTTATTGTTAGCTGTGCTGTTAGAATAGTTTTTGAAAACATGCATGTCATTATGTCAAAATGGATAAAACAAAGTTGTTTGCATATGTCATTTTTCTTGTTTTATTTGCTCATTTTTGCTTTTGCCAATACACTTCAACAACTGATGCTATGGCTCAGATTTTATAATTGATATGATTTTTGGACAGATCGAATTCCACATCTACATGAAATGCAGATATTTATTTAATAAAATGTTGATATTCAAGAAATGTTGAAATCATCATGATGGTAAAACAAAGTTAATCGCCATACCATTACACATTATGAGATGTTCTGGTAAAATTTTACACTGATGCCTTTTTTTTCCTCCAAATATTGTTACCATTTTAAAGCCAATAATTATGAGTCATTTCAAAAAGCATTATTGGATATAGTGATTTTCCAAGCATAGAATAGATGTGGCACATGGCCGAAAGTAGGGTGAGACTAAATGAGAATCAAACTCACTTCTCAGTTGTAATTGTTCTAGCGAGACAAGCTTGCTAACCATTACACCACCTCGAAGTGTTCAAGCATTACTGGATATATGTAATTGACTATAATTTCTTTTTTTTTCGGCGATTAAAATCTAAATGATAAAATAAAATCTAGTTAGAAGGAAAAACGGAAGATGATTGGTACTTCACCAACTCTTATTCAGTTATTGATATTCAATAGGTTTTCAAAGTTTACTATTTTTTTTTAATGTTCTTCAACATCAGCCAGGAACAAAACATTGATATTCAAATATTGCAAGTTACAATAAGAAAACGCATATTTCTATAAGCATATTAGGTTGTTTGAGACAGGAAAATGTTATTTTCATTCTGGTTGTGTCAGCATAGAATGGTGAGACATCCAGTGAATAGTAAATTTTTCTTCACATTGATAAATTACAGCTAAGAGTTTTATTGCGAATAATGTAACAAAGATGAGCATGATTCTACGAACAATGAAAAAGTTGTAAATAAGATAATATTTAATTACCTATTCTGAATCAAACTTTTGAAATGATATCTTTAATATTCTGATTATTGCCATTTATACATTTTTCAAAGAAACAATCTTCAACATTCATTTCAAGTACTAACACATATTAAAAATATACGTAGAAAAGTGATTTGTATCTTGTACTCAGCAGCAATCTTGTCCAGCATACAATATTACTGAAATAATTTCAGTCTTTGTATACACCATACTTCCCTTATTACTAAAGCTATACATAAGTGGTATAAATAGCCCTATATAGATTATTTTACATGTACTTTCAACATAACTAAAACATTTTAAACCATAAAAGAACATACATAAAGATAAACCATAAAAATACATACAAATTCTTAAGCAAAAATACGGTGGAGTAATAAATAACGACTCGGATTGAGGAATCGGAGAGCCGAGTTCGCATTCCAGTCAAATCCAATAAATTTACTTGTTAATACCCTTGTGAAAGGTAGGAATCTCCCCCCCCCAACATCCATGGGTAAACAGCAGGACAAACCGTGTTCTATAGCCTTGGGTGGCAACCGATCTACCGCAGAAAAAAATGGTAACCTACTGCGGGAAAAATAAGCCTCGTAAGTCATGTATCGAAAGATAAATGATCGCCTAAGCGTGTATCATGCATAACACATAACAGACTGATGCTGAAGGAAACATTAACGCCATCAAAGGTTATCTGTAAAAAGTAACCAAACAGTATAAAAGACGCTGAAAAGAGAGGGACCAGAAAGATTCAGTTCTCGGTTAAAGAAAGACATTTTGCGAAACGATAAACCGGTGTATCAAAAAGAAATGTTTAAGGAGACAATTGGGGGGACCGGAGACATAATAAGCTGTAAATAATGTAATAAAAGAATACAAGCAAAAAATTACAGGCCGATCAGTTGATAAGCCATGATTCGAAAAAGTACGTGTAGACAGAAATCAAAGGATAACTACCTATTTTTTGGAGAGAACAATATTCATAAGCATGGAAACTAACAAATATTTATTCAACATCGATCCTTTGATTCGGAAAACAGAGCCGTTGTCGTTGGATGGATTGACAACCGAAAATTGTACATACTCCTCCCATGGATTCTCAAATAATTGATTGAGATAGTTGAAAGCAAATGAAATTATATAGAAGTGCATATAGAAATAAGAATCGAACAACAAAAAAATAGCATATTGGAGATGAATAAAGTAAATAAAAAATAGTTTCCCGGAAATTTTTAGATACTAAAAAGGAAACAATGAGTCGAATTGATGAATTGATTGGAACATGATCCCAATGCACAGGACCATTCTAGACTAGCAAAATACAAAGATCCAAAACTTTGTGTAATTGACAGGCCCATAAGTTCTGCACCTCAAGGAGAATTATTGATAAATTAAAAGAAGAAATCAAAGAATTCACCGAAATCTATGTTCTATGTTAAATAACTAGAGTCAGATATGAAAATATAGATGGCAGTAAATATATATGAAAACGGCTTGAAATGTTATATATGGAAATTAAATAAAGAAATATGTAGGATAATATGGAAAATGAAGAAAGAAGAGTGGACAAAAGAAATGTCTGTAGAGAATCTGAGAAGCTGGCGAAAAGTCAGGGCTATAGATATTCGGAAGCCATGAGAAAAGTAAATCTGAATGTCTTATCTCGGCAGCTCAAAGCAGAAGCATAAGAATTAAGTCTTCCAGCTGAAAATGGATAAAATCCAGAAAAATAAAATAAAACAGCAAATATTACCTGTATTGTCAAAGAAGATTATGTCCTATAAAGAAAACAAGATAATTTCCGAACCAGACTGATGAAGCCATCTAGGCGAAAAGAAAAACGTAGTCGTGGTAAACATGGAAAGTAAAAGTTTCTGTAGATAGTCCATAGTGTCAAACATTGGCAAGAATCTAACGAGAGAACCTGGCAAAATATTACGAAGACCATTACTTGAGAAATGAAAATATTTTTGAACATGACAGATAGCGAAGACAAACTTGACACAAACGATTATAATATCTGATATAGAAGAATTATGCAAGTTTAAGTACATAATGGATTGAGCTACCCAAATAACATGAGTACTGATATTAGCGAGAATACTAATATATTTTATTAGTTTTGATGTTAATCATCTTTCATTGACGAATTACATATCGCTTATCTGAACACGCTAAAATCTGAAATATTATAAATTTAATCATAAATAATAGTACTACTAATAATAATATTAATTAGGTTTGGTATAATTTCTGTCTTTTATAAAATTCATTCTTAAAAAGTACACTTGCATTTCATTCAATTATATATTCCACGATATTTCCCTGAATTTTGCTGGGAAATTTGAAAATTAATATTAACTATTGCTAGAATGGGACCACCCCAAGCAGCACCTTTGCTTGGCCTTACAGCTGGGGTTCATTCTCCAACGTTTGAGACGTCTCCATATGAGAGGCGTTGGCAGTATCTTCCACGGTATTGCAGCTAAACCCTCCTGAAGTCTAAACTTTGTAGCACATTCGGTAGGGGCGACGACGTACTGAAAATCTCTTCATAAATATTTGTAATTATTTTTCTCGTGCAGCTCTTCCTGACAGTGTGTGTACGATACCGCAGGTTTTACGTGAACAAATTTTTCGAAAATATTTTTAATCTGGTTTTCTTTTGAGAATTTATTCTGCTTCAAATCGTTTTCCAGCGATCGGAATAGTAAATACACAGTTCATAAAAGTTTCAGATGGACAGAAGGACAGACCAACTCAATTCTAAATGTTTTCTTGTGATATTCTTCTTGTGTTTTCATTGAGATGAGCAGTATTTTTCTTTACTCCACTAACGAAGCAGCCAATGCCATGCGAATATTATGGGATGTTGGTTTATTCCAAATATATTCCTAACTGAGCCAGTATTTAGTAGTTAACATGGAGCTATTGCAATATCCAATCAAAGGGGAATTACTTATAACAACGTAATAATAAAAATCAAACATGGGACAAGAATACTTTAATAATTCTAGATGACGTTGTGACACTGGTTTTTATTCGAAAATTTTCTGATACAGTCAGTCACGTGATACCTGTTGACCCATGCTTTAAAGAAAGAAAAGAAAATTATTCTCGAAAGTAAGATCAAACATTACAAAAGGCTTTAACTAGTTGCAGTTTTAGGCTGTTTTCTTTGTTTTACACAATGTGCAGTGGGAAATGTCAGGCTGCCATTTCTGATTTTAGGTTTCTGAAAATAAACAATTTCGAACACAAATCAAAGCCAATGGTAAACAACAACAACAACAACAACTACAATAATAATAATAATAATAACAATAATAATAATAATAATAATAATAACAATCAAAATAATAATAATAATAATAAAAATGTTCTCATACATTTGGTGATAATTTTATCATTTTTCATACATTTATTATTTTATTCTTTTTATTCTATTTCTTATTGTTCTATTATTATCATTTAAAGCAATGATGATGATAACACTTAAAGAAGTGATGCATTTCATAAAGAGCTGTTTACTTCGATATCCATTATGAAATATATATGTATGTGTTTTTATATATATATATATATATATATATATATATATATATATATATATATATTCTATTTATATATTATTTTTATATATATAATTTTTTTACTAAATACTCTGATTTTTAATTAAATAGTATTAATTACATTTACCGGCATGAAGGTTCGTAGAAAATATGCGAATTTAATTAAATAAATTATATGTAGAAAAAATAACGTATAAACAGAATATACATCAAAATAATTGTCGAATTTAATGCATTTCAAAATGTGTTTATATATATATATATATATATATATATATATATATATATATATATATATATATATATATATTCACACACACTTCGGAAGTACAAATAAAATGCCAGGGTAATTTCCATTGAGAGATATTCCAAAATATCATGGATCGTGACAATTGAAAAACTCAGAAACCTGAACAGAAAAATAAGAAAGGTGAAAAAAAAAACAAATAAAAAAGCCGATATCGCAGTGAGACGATGCTGGCAAACTGGAAGTTAGAAGCGTTAAAGTGAATGACTACACCGTATCAAGGTTAACATCAAATCTATGAATAAGAGATTATTCATAACAAACCAAAACCGCACTACAAAACCAAAAAAATAAAACGACATCCAAGTAGCACAAAGGCGATATCAGACAAAAAAAAAGAAGCCAAATAATCATATGATCCCTTACACAGACGAGTCAACCTAGCAGCAGATAAATCAATAAAAGGAAACCGACATGAAGTGTACATCAAGGAGAAACTGAGCCCTTTTACTTATGGCACGAGACTACAACACAAGAACACACTGATAACTACAGGCCGAAAGATAGAAACAATAAACCTAGATTGTGTAGATGAAACGATAAGACAATGGTTTACGCAGAGAATATATGTTGGCCGCGAATGAATACAAGAATAATCTTGACTAGTTGATTCAGAAGAACTCTTATAACTTCCTGACGTTCATCGGCAAGGCCATACTTACAGTCAGGTATATATCCTAGAGAAAAAATCTATAACCCTATTGAATATGAAATATGGAACAGATCAGGAAATCCATGCCAGTGGCTAATGTTTATTTTGGGGTTTACTCTGGACACAATGAAATTGAGAAAAGCATATAAGTATGTACATCGAAAAAAAACTACTAAGTATGTTGTGGAACAAGAAGCTCATAGGATAATACTAACTACTAAAGGGAACTATCGTAATGTAATTAATTAGACGGCCGGTATATTTTGAAGAGTTGTATGTTATTGCTGTCCTAACCAATTATTAGTGAAATGAATAGTGGGAACTCCACGAATATCCATGGGGTCGAAAATCAATAGTGTTGTTTCCACAGTCAGTCAGGTATGAGCCATGCGTGTTACACGATTGAGCGATCATATATCTTTCGATATACGACTGGTGAGGCAGATTTTACCCGCAGTAGACCAGTTGCCATCCAAGGCTACCGAACCTGGTCTGTCCTTCTATTTACCCAGAGCTGTGGGAGAAAGAGTGGATTCATACCTTTCACAAGGGTATTAACACATAAGTGAATGTAACGTATTCGACTGAAATTTGAACTCGACTCTCAATACAATCTGCTATACATTGCTCCACCGTGCCTCATAGAAGCAATTACTCAACAACAGATCTTAATTTGTAAAAAAAAAGGTATTGTTCTGTATTTGGTTAGATAGGGAAGACTTAAATTATTCCAAATTGCTGAAAACGTGTGAACCTTCCTCTGTGTCAGATTCATCATGCGGGAGCTTCGCTTGCTTCAACTGGAGAAAAACGCAATAAACAGAAAAGCGAAGCAAAATATATTTACTGCATACGGTATTCCGCATACAGACTCTTTTATCCCGAAGCCATAATCCAATTTAACGGTGAATGTCTAAGCGTATCATAGATGTGGTACCAGCCGAAACCCTGGAGCATCTAGTTTGGATCAACCTCACTATTCACATGGAATTGATCTAGCGCAACAAGTTCCCTAGCCATTACACCATGCCGAAATGCCCATAATGACGTCTAAACGTACCTAAATATGGCCGCAAGTGTAAAACACCCATTGAGAATCTAGATCAATGCACAGCGATAATTGATCAAGCGAGACAAGACATTAGACTATGACGAAGTGGCAGATAATACTGATTCTTCTTTACATATTATATTCCATTAATGCAGAAACATAGGAATATAATTTTCCAAGAAATAAAATTGAATGATATAGATATTTATTCGTTTTTGTTACGATAGAAAGTGAAAAACTTTCGAAGCGATGATATAAGGTCATAGTTTACTCATATTGTTTGTGAATAAGTAATTACATAAGTTATTATTAATTGAAAGTTTCAAATGAATTCGAAACACATGCGTTCTCTGTTTGGTTCTGACCGAGCCTGTGTGAACTTGGGTTTTATTTCAAACATGTTTACAAACACCTTAGTAAATCTTGATCAAAATGTTACTTTTCCAGGAATTTTCATTTTTGATTTATTTTGTTTTACCTCATGTCAAACTCAGTGATATATTTAATGCCGACAAGATATTTAGGATTCGTTCCTTTGAATAGAATAGGTATTCTTTTTAAGAAATCATTTTATAGATCAGGCTTCATTGAAGTATTCTTGTAAAACGGGATTGTATCGAGAGACAAATGAATTGTTGGTAATATTCTCTTTCAAAAATATATCGCTGGTATTTTTACTATAAAAATGTATTTTTTATACTTTCAAAAGTTTTGACTCCAGTTGTGTGGTTCTCTATATGCCCATAGCTAGGACCTTTGCCGGTTCTACCACAACGGGTCACTGTGGACCTGGGAACAACAGCAATGAAACGGAGGTTCCACGCTCCTCATAACCTCCGGATCAGAGACCTTCCTGTTCGATGTAGCTTGTCCTCATACACAGGACGAAGAATTCCCATGTAATAAATATGATATACGAGGTGGTGCTTAAATACTTTTTAGGGGAAAGTGTGTATTAACACCAAATTTTGAATATTTAATTCAAACAAAGTAGACAAATAGAAAACATTTGTGCAACACATTGCACACGCGCGCGCGAACACACACAAACTTCAACTGTCTTAATGGATGTGTTAATTTGGCTCACTTTTCTAAATTTTCGTTTCTTCTTTTAGCTTACTACATGCATTTGCTTATTTCAAACTATTTTCCTCTTTTTATTTGTTTTAATTTTCCTCTAAATATTAGCCGCTGTATATATATATATATATATATATATATATATATATATATATATATATATATATATAAATATAAAATGTCATCCACATACAGACTGTTTCGTTGTATCAAATCTCAAAAGTGTGGCTAGGCGTCCGGTTGCCGATAGCTAGGATCGAAGCCCGGTTGAATTGGCATAAGTCTGAGAACCTACCCCTTCGCCGTTGGCGTAAGGCAGGGATGAAGTTGAATTTAAGAATAATTATATTTAGATAAACCCGCATGTGTCTTCGTTTTACCGAAAAGTATTGCATCAATAGCAGTAATAGTCACTGTTTACAAACTCACGTTCCCTCCTCAGGGAGCTCAACCAAAATAATTTTTCAGGTGGAAACAATTACTCACAACGATGATGCATTTTTGTTTCGATGCGAATGCATCTTGACAGCGTAGTAAAAAAAAGGTGAGTTCAATTCCTGGTTAAGGCAGTGGAGAACTTTCAGAGGGAAAATTAGCAGGAGATAACTGACATCCATCAAACATGGCGCGTGGAACTAGAACAGTCTACCCCAGTGATCGAAATAAAGGGTTCAGTTCGAAATTCCTACCACCTGAAGAAGGCCGGAGCGTACAACGGCCGAAACGTTGTGACAAATATGGCGACAAAGATGAGGACAATTGTCCGACTAATGTAAATACTGTACATAATACCTCATCTCAGAAATATAGACAGACTCCAATATATATATATATATATATATATATATATATATATAACGCCATCCACAGACAGACTGTTTCGCAACTCTAGGGTGGCAAGATATCCGGTTGCCTCTAGCTAGGATCGAAACCCGACTTAATTGGTGTCAGTGGGAGGTTCTAACCATTAAGCCGTCGGCGCACGGTAGGGATGAAGGTGGATTTTAGCGTATTTATTTTTAGAAACACAGAGAGAGAGATATATGCTAACGTCTGCATAATTTACTTGGGCATGAATTTATTCTTATTCTTGAAGCCCCTAGTTTTAACGGAAATATATATGTTTGATTGAACAGTCTAGACATATGACAATTTATTTATGTTTTGATCCTTTTATATTCGCATATCAATTTCTTATTGATGGGGAAAAACAGTGAAATTTCTCTTAACCATTTTTTCCCCAAGTACATTCAATCTCACCCAAGATTATCTTCAGGGAGGTTATTGTTATGCCAACATTAATGTATGTTATAAAAATACGTTAGTATGGGACAGCCTTAAATTTGCTTAAAAATATTAAAGGTAGGTAAAATAATTCATATAAATGTTATTATAAATTTTAATTACGTGTTTTGAAATATTGTTTTTAATTGTAGTTTTTAATTATTACAATTCAGATATTTTAAAACCTTGCCGTTACAAACATTTTAGAAATTTGTCGTTATAGTCATACTTAATTTTATTTATTTTTGGCCGTATTTTTATATAAAAAAGGCTTCCTGATTTTGAAGTTATTTCTTTTATTATTTTCGCTGTGGCATATACTATTATTGTCGATTAGTATTTCTCTAAATAATGAATGTGGACTAGAATGTCCTTTGAAATGGTGAGAGATTGAACTATATTCATTCATATCAAATGTAAACCTCCTTGAAAGCGTCGTTGTCGCAAAATCATATATATATATATATATATATATATATATATATATATATATATATATATATATATATATATACATTTCTGTAATCTCCCAAACGACATTTCAGTTAATATATAATTTTGGTCATTTGCAAAATAATTGTTGGCGGAGAAAAGTTATTGCGTATAATTAAGACATGAATAGTTTTTCCTCTTGTCTTTTTTTTCATCTATCTATCTATCTATCTATCTATCTATCTATCTATATATATATATATATATATATATATATATATATATATATCATTAAATAAGATAGACAAGGAAATTTAAATTCCTTTTCTGTCATATTTAACGAAAGATGTTTGGAAGAAACGTTGCTTAAATATATACGTCAGTTGGAAGACAAATGTATCTTGTATTAGATAATTTTGGAGCATCCTTCACTTACAGGGTGGCCAGTTTTGGTGTATGATATCCGGTGACATTCTCCAGATAGATCTTGTGTCTCCAGTTTGCCTGAAAAATATTGATCGAATTCCCGAGATAGGACGGCCCTTTTCAAGAAGTAATATTAGATTATAAGCAAACGCTGAAAACCTCTGCCTACATCTCGTTCGGAGAGTTGCAGAAACAAATTAATACCGAACCTATAAACTGTTTGTAAGTAAAGAAATAATCATGAAATTAAGAAACGTAGTAGATGTATGACTTTACATAGAGTCATGTTAGTAGGTGTGAACTCGCAGAATTAAACATTTCATACAAGAAAATTGTTTCGTTTACATTTCGATATATAAATTATAATAATACTGTAAACAGCTATTCGATTTAATCATCTTAAAGAGGTATTCAATTAATGCTTAGGCAGATATCTCAGTCTGAACTTGGAGATAGTAGCAACGATAAAAACGAATTGCAAATCAGTCTTGGAGATTGAAACGTAGAGGAAAATTGAATTTCTCTCTTACAGAAATAGAATTCTTTCGAAGTTGTGTAGGTTTTGTTTTCTTTTTTTATTTCTTATTTATTCCAATATCATAAACCAATCGAAATATGAAGGACAAAGAACACTTATTTATAGAGAAATAGTTCTGAACTTCAATGTCATATCACTCCAATTGTATTCTAGTAAATGTCGGAAAATATCCTCAGAGATGAAGAAGTTATATTAATTGAGTGAAATATACACAGCTCCTTAGAATATCATTGACACAACGTGTAAGAAATTAGGAATAACTAATGAAATTTTGAACTATCAAGACACTTAGTAGTAATACCAGAAAAAAAAACGATCTGAATGTATAAGATACAGTGGTTGTGTTAATAAATTGGAGAGAGACTGAATGAGTAAAATTAGGGTTTCAATAAATTGGTTGTCTTAGAAATGATTAAAAACTGTTTGTCAAACATTCGTTTTGTCGGATATTTTGTTAATTTCCGCGAATAACATCTGGATTAAGACGCAAAATATTTTTTTACCTCAGTGATCTGCATTTGTTGGGATTGGGGAGAGATCATCCAGTAGAGACTCCTTGAAAATAACCACACTGTCAATTCAGAGCTTTAATTTCAGCAAATGTGTCTGTTCTACAAGGCAATCCAGTCGGTGATAAAACGCCTCCCAACGTATAGAGCGTTCCGATTTTGGTGGTGTCTTTCCGACAGTCTTGCAAAGCTTTTCTTTCAACAACGGCGCGGAATTAAAAATATCTAGATATTTAGATATCTACGTTCGAGTCACTGACAAATTAAAGGAAATTTGACAATAATTCATACATCAAGGATAATAAATTATTTATATTATTTTTCTTCATGGCGAATAACGTAACTGTTTGGACAATACGGCATATTGCTTCAACCAGAAACACAGTGAAAATGTTTGAAAGTGGATGGTAAGGGAAATTTTCAGAATTTGACATCAATTCTAAACAGTGCATAAACTTCGTTAAGCCATTTTCACCATTTCGGATACCATTCCAGCCAGCCATCTGTAGAAGTCTATATCGACCATGCCAATGACAGCCATGCAAACCACGACTGAGACGTCTTGTTAGGAATTTCCTACGCTGTTTCGGGCTTCTTTTAGGTATGCTCTTAAACGGTTGACCAGATTGTATTTATTCTAATTCCTCAGTATTCAAAGTTTTCTATTAAATTAAAAAAAAAAATAATATTTATTTTTCATTTACTTATTTTCATTTTCTAGTGCTTTAATCAAGTAAGTGGTTGATTCTAACAACACAAAATAGATATTATATTACCTATCCCAGAACAATATCTAAAACTGTTTTAACAATGTCGCATATATTTCTCCCAGACTTCTGAGTAGCTTTCTTTTCTTCACCATCAAGCACTTACTCTATCTTTAAAAAGCAGTGTTCGATAATTTAACTCCGTTGGTTGGTTTGGAAAGTCACATATAGTGAAATGTGCATGAAGACATTTCATTTTTCACTGGAATGTAAAGACAATATACTTGATAATAATGCACTAGAGGTTATATCATGAACCATATTAGCTTATGTCATATTTTTTAGACCATTGGATGTTTTATTAATTCAACCTTACTATATATATATATATATATATATATATATATATATATATATATATATATATATATATATATATATATATATTTATATATATGTTTCTGTAAATGTGGCAATTTCACATTCACGACATTCGTGATTGATAATGCCCGCCCCAAGCCTATTTCATATATTTTATTTCATGTTTTATCTACGATCAGATGTATATTTATTTTTTATACTTTAAAATAATAAGAAGGATTGCATGAAAAATAATTGCTAGTCATTGTCGCTACATCGAAAATCTGACCAATTCCATGAAGTTGAGCCTAAAAATATAATAACAAAGCTGCCATTAGCATGAAGTATCGTCTAATATCATTTATTCGCTTAATTGAGTGAAGCATACGCATACGTTTTCGTATCCACCTCAGTGAATAGATTTTGGCACCCGTGATATTCACTGCGCCGTGTTTCTTACTTTTTCTCATTTTCTGTGCATTCTCATAGACATTATATTTTTAATCACTACGTTTATTTTTGATCATGCATAATTATTTTTTTTAAAAAAATTTAATCTGAGTTGACACTTCATATGTAAACATTATATTCACATTCAAGTTTTCGATGGATAAATTATCTTCTACATTTAGAAAAATAAATGAACATAACACTGATATCTCATTTTAACAGATATATTTAGCAAAATTAGACAAAAATATCTTAACTACTAAAAAGTAGGTTTATACAATAAAATCGCCATTGCCTTCATCCACGACCTTGCAGACAACTTCGAAATCTCCTTGAAATCTGGACGGTCTCCTTGTTTACGATGGTTGTTGCTGCCATAATCCATGCATATAGTTCATCTTTGATCTTACAATAAATTTTGTCGCTCGCACTTGGGATTAAAATGTATACATATATTGTCGTATGAACGGGTGACGTAGCGTCTGTTCTAACGTAATTTCAACGATGAGATAAATTGAATAACATGTATTTCTTCATTTCTCCTCAGTAATTTTATAGTTTTTCAACTTAATAGTGTTTAAATTTGGATTTTAATATTGGCGGTTTTTAATTTTAATATCAAATTTTATCATATAATTTAATAATTGTTGTTTGGAATAAATTCTTTTTTTAATATTAGCCGTATTTTAAAGATTTGAATAGCTATTATAACATGACTTGTATTTTGATTGGTCATTCTAGCTTTCGTAACAGCATTTTACCCTTGCGAAGGATCGTTAATTAATTTGAAACTTTTAAAACCATTTATTTTACATTCAACATCATCACTTGATAAGACACCGGGGGAGTTGAAACAAAATGGCAATTTTTGTAGTGATTTTATAACATATTTATGTCATATTTAAATATTTATATATATATATATATATATATATATATATATATATATCGTAAAAAGTAATTATACAAACAATAAAGTTGCAATGTTAATGTGATTAATGACGAAATCACTTCACTAACAAGACTTAATGAGACATTAACTTACTGTCTGTTCCTTGAATAACGCGATCGATTGTTGCCAGATTGAATTGATGATCCTGGGTCGAGTACTTTCGGCAATTTCAAATTGTCATCTTCAGGGGCGTAATATTACCATTTACAAGTAAACTCAAAGATGAAATAAATGTAGTGTAGACCAAACAAGGTTTTTAAAATAAGCTATTTAATATTATTTTTTCTAAATTATAGGCATATCCAAGAATTCCTCTTTTCTTTTAGCCTTTTTTTATTATTTTTAATTGAATGTGTGTTGTCTTTAAGTAAACATATATATATATATATATATATATATGTGTGTGTGTGTGTGTGTGTGTGTGTGTGTGTGTGTGCCCACTTTTGTCTAATCATTTCACCCCAAGGAATGCCAAAGGCTACTAGGACAATAAGATATACTGATTATTATAAGATATGAGAAGCCAGTAAACGGGCCAAAATAAAGAAAACAGAAGATAACAATTGATATTGCATTTAAATTATTAATATTAATATCATTTCATACTTTTAGTCGATGTCCGAATTTGTGTAGGGTCTCCGTTTTATAAACAGTGTTTATTTCTTTTACCGGCCTGTCCCACTTGTGAAAATTTCATGAAGAAAACGTTCCCACACACCGCAGGATTCTAACGTGTATCCTCCTGAGCAGCAGAAACCATTGTCTGCTATGAAAACTCTACTACGAAAAACTTCACAGCTAATTAAAATTTTAATTGCCTTAAAGGACATTTACTCGTTCAAGTTTGCTTGAAAACTAGATCTGCTCAGTTTCGTATCCGACACGTAAATAAAGCAATTTCTAAAGTAGTAATGCTTTTTTTATTTATCAATCCGGCATATATTTTATTCATTTATTTAAACGTTATTCTTAGTGGATAACTGTATTTGATTAGACGCTTCGTTACGGCTTGCGTACTGTAGAAAATTTAATAAAGTAAATATGCCCTCTGGTTAGATTAGAAACAATATATGGATATACTCCCTTCATTTTATGCAGGATTATGATGTTTATCTCTTTAACCAATATTTCTTCTGGCGCAGAATCTGTTTTGACATAACTACATCGAGAGGAAGTTATCATTTTCTTTTTTCCGATACATTGTTAAACTATTTTTTCATTGTCAAATGTTTACTTGAAGAGTTTAGCCGTTCTAATGTATATATAAATATCGCGTATGCAAGATATAGATAATTTTTATTCATGTTCGTTTGTAGAAATTTTAATCATCGTGTATGTCGGAGTTATCACCTCCTTAATTTCCTAATTGTCAGTAGGGCATGTTCTCCCTACACTATAAATACTGGGCGAATTCTTGCCACGTTCTCTTATTTACTTTGCATTACAGCGGACACATTTGCAAAATGTGATCGCGCGAAGAGATCTGTGTTTTGCCCACTCGTGGGAAAACGCCATGAACATTATACACACATACACGTACGAAAGAACATTCAACAAAATACAAACTATTTACGTTCACACACAAACACAAATTTCGATGTTTTTTCACTTGTAATTTTTTCACTTTAATTTTTAATACATATAATTGTTGACACAAACAAACACACACACACACACACACACACACACATATATATATATATATATATATATATATATATATATATATATATATATATATATATATATATTAGCAGTAGAGCCCGGCGTTGCCCGGGGATATAACAGTAAGAGATAGATCAAGTATCCACCATCATAAAAAATGAAAAATAAATTTGACAAAGATTATTGTTTAAGGTTGACGGACACGAATGTCTTAATTATTATTATTATTATTATTATTTTTTTACGAATTGGTCAAACCCAAACTCAATCAAAAACGTTGTTTTCAATCGTTATGAGCCTCTACCGATTGAATAGAATTTTATTATAAACAATTGTCTTGTAAATGAAATTTTTAAAGCATTCTGAATGTAAAAATAAAGAAAAAAGTGTGCATGACAATAAGAAACACTACATGCCAAAAGAAAGTGAAGTTTTGTTGAAATCGGTTGAAAAATGTAGGTAGGCTTTCTGTAATCTTTTAGGTTTACAATTTATCATTTTTACTTATTGAATACAGTAAAAAAATTGCATATTTTGCTTGTGGTGATTCATAATTAGAATTCTGATTTGAATATATTTTCCACTCGTTGTTTCTAATACAAAAAATACTAACTTTATTTGGGTTTATTAATTATGATCTAACAAATCCTATTCATTTAGTAGCCTTTCTGTAATAATAATCTTTTACAATTTATGATTTTTACTTGTTGAATACCGTAAAAAAATTGGACACCATGTGTATTTAAAGTAGTTTCCCGTTCCGGTTATTATTTTTAGTTAGGACTTGTGTATGTTTAGATTTCATTATCTTTCCCTAAAGATAAAGAATTTATTCCGATGTTTGTATTCGTACAATCAGTAGAGATCGTTAGATTATTGTTTAAGGTTGACGGACACGCATATCTTAATTAGTTTTTTTTTTTTTTTTTTTTTTTACGAATTATTCAAACCCAAACTCAAACAAAAACATTGTTTTCAATCGTCTCCCGATTGAATAGAATTTTTTTATAAATAATTGTCTTGTAAATGTAATTTTTAAGCATTCTGAATGTTAAAAATAAAGAAAAAAGTGTGCAAAAGATTAAGAAAAACTACCTGCCAAAAAACAACGCTTAAAAAACAAGTCAAGCGGCAAACATGAATTATTTTTAAGCATTTCCACTTAGTCAATCGCACTTGTGGTACAGTAATTTATTAACCTCATAATCCATCAGTGAGCTCCCTCAAAAATATGTCCACAAATGTTACAAGATAGCGTTTGACGTTATATATATATATATATATATATATATACATATATATAATCTGTCGAGATTTTTCCTTTGTTTTCTTCTCTACATAGAATAAATGGAGAGACATTAAATAATTTTCAAACACCGAGAGATATAATTTTGATCACACACTGGCAAATTAAACTAAATTGATGTTACTCTATATAGTGAACATCTTATAAATTTATCTTCATGTTACGCTAAACATAATGATTTATTCGCAAAGAAGTATATATATGTTTGTCATTTTCTCTGGTAAAATATTATGTTCCTCGCATTTTCTATACTCTGAAATGGATCCGAATGACTTTTAATGAAGGCATTTCCTGAAAAGTAACATCAATTTTACGTATTGCACGTGTGCGAGGTAACATATTTTAAGCGCTCATGGACAATTGAAAAGATAAAATCTAAATCACCCGTAAGATAATTTGAAATCCTCACAATATAAAGAATATAATCAAATATCTCTAAACAGTGGATAATTTTAGTAAGGTAATAATGTTTTATATCCCAATGCAGAATTAAAAAAAAATTAATTCATGAAAACTTTAACCATTCAACAACGCTTAAAACACAAGTCAAGCGGCAAACATGAATTATTTTTTAAGCATTTCCACTTCGTCAATCGCACTTGTGGTACAGTAATTTATTAACCTCATAATCAATCAGTGAGCCCTCTCAAAAATTTACGTATGTCCACAAATGTTACAAGATAGCGTTTGATGTTTTATATATATATATATATATATATATATATATATATATATATATATATATATATATATATATATATATTTATCGGTCTTTCGAACATAAAATATAAAAAAAAAAAATTGCAATCCTAATAACTGACGAGTAGAAATAAAAGAGAATTCCACACATAGAAAAAGTAAAATATGCCTTCTTGAAATTATGCAAAATAATAAGTTATGGGAAAAATCATTAAAGACAATGAAAGATTGCTGAACTGTTATGACACAATTTTTTTCACATATGGTCGTGACTGCTTATGTCATATATATATATATATATATATATATATATATATATATATATATATATATATATATATATATATATATTTAGTCTGTCGATATTTTTCATTTGTTTTTCTTCTCCACTTAGAATAAATGAAGAGACATTAAATACTTTTCAAACACCGAGGGATGTATTTTTGCTCACACATCTGATAAATCAAAGTGTGAAAGAAATAGTTCAGAATATTAAATCGTGTGCCGTGTCCATAAAGAAATAAACATTATATATAGTGTTAAAAATAATTGTAACAATTATAATAATCATTAATTCCCACAATTTTCAACGAATGTAAATCGACTACACTTTTCTCCGCTACACACTCATACACGTGACATTTTCCTCATTCGGACAAGAAGTCAACACGGTTAGGCCGTCAATACGCGTGTCACGGAAAATTTCTGCTCATTTATATTTTTCATATCATAACACCAACATTTATCTCTTAGCACTCAAAAAATGTTCCAAGCACTTCTTGCATTTTCCAATTAAATTATCTGGACACTTATTACACACATCTGTAATAAAAATACCAGAGACTGTATACTCATTACTCTCGGATCCCGATCCATATTTAATCTCCATTTGACCCCAAAGTCCCCATTATAATTAGGATTAATCTTTCCAACATGACATAACAAGTTAATAAACAATACTCGTTTTCTAGTTTCTACATCCTACTTGGTCTCATTTTCACGAGTAAATATAAATGTCAGGAGGTTTATAATTGTTTCCTCAGTGTTATAAATACGGTACATGAGTAATAAAATGGTTGTAAAATAATTAGTCAAGGACGGATTACCTGATGAGCAAGGAAAAATATACAGGAAAAAAGGGCAACTGCGAATTATTATTTTTTTATTATTATTACAAGTGCCACCAAATCAATAACACGAAATAAATATTTACTGTGATTTTTTTAAGTTTATCAATTAATATTTTCTTACCCGATAATTATGAATGGCAATGATTCAAGATGTCGTGTATAGTTATATCTGTCGACTATCAATCTCACAACTTTCTCTAAAATTTCAAGATCGATAGTTATATAATATATAAACTGAAACCTGATTATTTCACCAATATATCGGATGTTATTGCACAGTCGTTATATGCAGGATCTTCATATGCGTCGTCAATATATAATCAAATTTCTCTGAATTTACTTCCAATAAATAATCCATTTTGGTTTTATGTGGGTAAAGTTCTAAAATAACTTGTTTAATATTATTATCTTAACTTGGGAATTTGGTCGTATAAATATTAAATGATACTGCATCAGAAATGTTTATTTCATCTTCATTACAATCTGCCGGACTTTAGTTTTTGCAAAATATCTATTTACGTCATTCATGTGAATGTAAAGTACGCTCGATTGATTCAATACGATTACAGCATTTATGCGAATTAAATAGATTTTTCCATGAGTAAATAAGCAATGTAGGAGAGATAATTGTAATGAAAGTTAGAACAAACCCGTAAGAAATTATAATAATTGTTGTAACTAAGGGATGATTACTGACTAGAATAATCACACGAGGGTTGGTAATGGATGATAATGCATAGGATCCGTTCAAAACATAAGATACGCCAGCGGTGCGTAGAAGAAGTAATAATCTGCTAGAAGTGCGTCAACTGAATTCCAGAATCAATCTCCAAATGCTGACCAATATACAATATTTACCTATTGTATTTATCTGCATGGTGACATACCCAGTATCGTGCGTAGGTATTCTACAACAAGAATAAAATTATGCGGAGTACTGGAGGTAAATATCCAAGATAATGTGCATAAATCTATTCGATAGAGATCGATTCAAAAAGCGTTGTCTTCTCATTGACGATTTGGACATAGATTGTGTGACGATTACAACATCGAATTATCATTACGGAAACTGATTTACTTTCTTAAACAGCTATTTTGTTTGCTGCGATATCTACAAAAATATGGGCACAAAAAATAAATATTAAAAAGTATATATAGAATAGCATTAAAATTATTCGGACGATTGCCCTCATGTTTGTTGCCATATTTAGCACAACATTTTGACCGATGTACGTTCCAGTCTTCTTCAGGTGATTGCAATGTCGAACTAAACCATTTATTTCGCTCACTGGCGCAGACTGTTCTAGTTCCACCTTCCATGTATAAATGATATTAGTTATCAGTTATCTCCTGTTAATTGGCCTCTCCAAGTTCTCCAGTGCCTTCACCAGGTGTTGAATTCACATCTATTTGGATCCTGTCACTGGATCTAACTAACACCATTATCTACTGTGCCATGTGTCCTTAATACATGTTACGTGTAAGTAGAACAGTCTACGCCACCGAGCGAAAAAAAGGGTTCAGTTTGACATTTCAAACATTTGAAGAAGGCCGGAGAGTACTACGGCAGAAACTGTGCGATAAATATGGCAACAAAGATGAGGACTATAGTCTGAATAATGTAAATAGTGTACATAATACATCATCTCAGAAATATAGTCTAATATAGATACGTATATAGAATAGTTATTTTTTCTTTCTATATTGAAGTATACAGAAGAGTGTATCAAATATTTAATAGATTTACGAAATATTTCATACAAATATAAAAACTAGAGCGACTATAAAAGTTTGATACTTGCTGTTCAATTGAACTTGTCCATATGACATCACTTTTCACTAAATTGACTTCAATGCCTATTCCAGTGAGATAAAAAAAAAGAAAAAAAAAAGAATCCTCTTGATAACGACTGAAGCGGTCAACAACAAAACAGAAGATAAAATCGACTTCGGAGAGTTTAGAAACAATTTCGAGTTCATTGTACAGAACATTATACGAAAAAAAAATACAGTGACGAATTTCATGGACAGACTTTTTTCATTTGAATTAAACAAAAAGTCATGGCAAAAATATATACGGCGTCAATATGTATTTTTTACAAACTTAAGTTTTTGTATATCTATATGCCGACAAATGCATATAAATTGAGAAAGAAGTATATCTTCATGTGTTCATCTGTATATAAAAGATTTCCGAGTATATCTATATGAGAACAATATGAATAAAGACAAAAGAAAAAGCTACGGAAGTGACCTCATTAAGGCATATTTACTTTAATAAAATCTCTCAGAGATAAGTATTACTTTTGTCTTTATATTATATATATATATATATATATATATATATATATATATATATACATTTATTTTTTATAAAAAATTATAACATAAGTATGTTATAAGATCGCTACAAAAATAGCCATTTTGTTTCAACACATTCTGTGTCTTCTCAAGTGATGATGTTGAAAAGAAAATAAATGGTTTTAAAAAGTTTCAGATTAATTAACGATCCTACACTAGGGGAGCATTGTTACAACAGCTAGAATAACCAATCAAAAACGAAGTATAGAAAGATTCAAAAGCTTGACAACGAAATCCTGCTATAATAGCTATTCAGATCTTTAAATACGTGTAATATTAAAAATAATTTATACTAACTAATAATTATAAAATTATATGATAAAATTTAATATTAAAATTAAAAACTGGTAATTTTAAAATCCAAATTTAATCACTATTAAGTTTAAAAACTACAAAATAATTGAGAAAAGAAAAAATATATATGTTTATTCAATTCATTTCTTCATTGAAATTACGTTCGACAAGGACGCTACAATATATCCGGTCATTTGATAATACATGAATATATATTTTTTTCCTTTTCCCTTTCATTTCCGTTTTTATTTTAAAGTTTGTGGATGTGGTCTTAAACTCACGCGTCAAGACAACAAAAACACAATCAGATTATAATACATAAGCACCCAGACATAATTAGATATACACACACACACACACACACACACAGATACACACACACACACACACACACATACATACACACTAAAAAAAAAAATACATTTTATATATATATATATATATATATATATATATATATATATATATATAAGTGAACATTGAAGTCAAAACTCAGAGGCGACAGGCAATCGTCAGGGGTTTAACATGAAACAACATGCCGCCTCTGAGTGTTGACTTCAATGTTATATATGTATATTTACATGCGAGCTCTTTATCCCATAAAGATAGCAGACGTCAACACTATATTTTTTATATATATATATATATATATATATATATATATATATATATATATATGAACGTTTCATTGAGTATGGAAAAAAAGGTGCTTTGATTTAGCTTTGTATACAATTTCTCTTGTGATCACATTTTTTTTTTCATTTCGATATATAATTTATTTACAAACTGCACAGTTGTTTTATTTTGTTCCAAGCTCTTTCGGTGACACATTTAGCCAATTCAATTTTGTATTATTTTAACTGTAAAAAAGAAATAGATTATCATGTGCATATATTTATGTATTCATGTAATACATTCATTTTCAAAACACGGCCAAGATATCGGGGTTTGTTTGGTTCTGTTTAACGGAATGTCAACCTTAATCGGTTACTTAATGGTGACGAGATTTTTATTTCCTTCTAAAAAGTATTATTTACCAATAATGTATTTCTGGTAATAACTTTTTCATTCAAGAATATTATTTGTGGTACCAAAACCTATGTTTAAAATATCATAGTGTTTAACCGCAGTTTAGGGGGTAACTATAACTGCTACCATCTCGGGTCCGGGTGGACTGGGAACACCATCAAGTAAGAGGTGGTTCCACGCTCCAAAAGACTTCTTGATCAGAGACCTTGCTGTTGGACGTAGTTTATCATCTTACTAAGTGGTGGATGTAGTTTATCGTCAGACCCAGAACGGAAGAATATATATATATATATATATATATATATATATATATATATATATATATATATATATATATAGGTGTGTGTGTGTGTGTGTGTGTGTGTGTGTGTGTGAACATTGAAGTCAACACTCAGAGGCGACAGACTGATTCATGCTAGACGCAATCGTCAGGCGGTCTAGCCTGAAACAACATGGCGCATCTGAGTGTTGACTTCAATGTTATATATTTATATTTACATCCGCTTCTGTCTTTGATATTTAGCACTTTATCCCATAAAGCCAACACACCTGAAAACTATATTTATTCATATCTATATCTATATCTATATCTATATATATATATATATATATATATATATATATATATATATACAAACACACGCACACACTTCTAAATACATAGAAGTGATTTATATCGCTCAATAAATTGTGCTGAGATTGGTATTCTAAATGTGTGTGCAAATTGAAATGTGTCTGATGGGTGTAAAAGTTTCAAATATTGTTTATCTGTAAAAGTACATTATGAATAAAGAAAATGGAAAACATATCTTAGGTCACCACTTCCTTCGTCCAAGTATTTGTTTATATACCTTTAGAATACTTATTTTTATATATATATATATATATATATATATATATATATATATATATATATATATATATATATATATATAATTTCCTGCTCACTTTAAATTGTATAATCTCAAGTTCAAGCTAGCCTGACTATTCCGACAACCTGATAAATATTCATGAGCACACCTATAGCAAGAATTTTTGAAAAATCAATAACATTTTTGCTCTTGTATATAAATTGTTATTTTTGACTTGATAAATTCCCTTAGAAGACGAATCGCCTGGGCTAAGATAATTTCTTGTATTTTCTTTCTTCATATATATATATATATATATATATATATATATATATATTGAGTTATACTCTATTAATAGGTAAACGTCCTCAATATGAGGGATAGAGTGTATCTAACATTTCTATTCCATTCTCTTTCATTTGGTCATGGCCTCCTACGTGGTTTTTTGTGGATATACAATATAAGTATACACCTCATTTGTGTGAGCCGAGGTGGAAACAAAATGATTAATTCAATGAACATCTTACGCCTTATTACAAAAAATTGTCTTATATGAAGATTTAGAGAGTTTGTACAACTAGAGAGTGTTAGCATGGAAATCAACACTGCTAGCAAAAGTTCTGTTTGTAGAGAGAAGATTCTATGCATAATTAGGGACAAACTTTTAGATTTGGATTGCATTTGTTATACTTACTACACACATACATATCCTCATACAAAGGTATAATTAGTTTTTCATTGTAGGTTGTAGCCATTGAGTGTGGCATTACCATTGTGTTGAACATGTGGATTGAATAATTGAGATTGTTATACACGTTTTCTTTGACGACGCGTCGTATGACTTCGAAATGCAAGCTCATAGGCAT
>CAHIKZ030004661.1:1782500-1850000 GCA_903632075.3 Acanthosepion pharaonis
AGATGTTCAGATATATGATTACTACAAAGTTGATGTAATATGTTCCGTAAATAATGTGAGACGGATGTAACAGCTTTACTTGTACAACGAATTAAATAACATCGAAGAATATCTTTTATGCACACGGCCGATGAGTACGATCTCCGAAATCCCAAACAAAGACTAAACCTGATTGGTTGTACCGGACAGTTATTTGCGAGCTTCGCTATTTTATCAGCATTTTCTTTATTCTACTTATATTTAGATACATTAGAAATTCTTTTAAGCTCAAGTGACGATGAATGGACAGGGAGGTTTTTGACGTTATTCTGTGAGGATTTTTTTTTCTAAAAATATGTCTATTTTTTTTATCACGATATGTCTAAAAAAAAAACACGATCTAAAATTCAATATTTTTAATCCATGATGTTAAATGCATGAAAATTCTTCAACATTTTGACAATAAAAATGCCAAGTCTAAGGACTTTGTTGAATTATTTCAGCTGTAATGTTCTATGACATGTCACCAATTTGCGTTCAGATGCATTGTATTTATTTTCAATTTTACTAGTTGAAATGTTCACCTATATTACATATGATACATTATTGTACATAAGCAGATTTCAATAAATTTTGCATTTTATATGAATTATACCTTATGAAAATTGAGGTGTAGTAATGTGGGTGGCCCCTTATAATAGAATCGCCAGGAGTCGAGCGTGGTAGTCTTGCACCAGTTCTACTCATGCATGAATCATTCCTTGGCATTTTGAAGAAATAAAATTGATTTCCCCAATTCACATATCTTAAACTGAATTTAAAACAAAAGAATTAAATTCCCTTTTTTATATTACTATGAACTCAATATGTATTATAAACTCTTAGAATCACTTTTCTTTTTCATTTATTTTTATGAATTACTGGTTTCCAATCTCTTGCTCATCCTGATTCCAAAAAGGTATAATAGGTCTCTGTAGGTCAAATTTAGCCCGGATTTGAGGACATTCAGACAGACGGACGAGTAGACAGAATTTCCCGTTTATTTTATATGACTAGTACGTTATGAAAATTATGTGGTGAGTGATTTGGAGCCGTATATTAAATTCAGCAGACGTATTCGAGGGCGGGAACGAGTTTCTTGCACCGACACTGCTTATGCATTAATTATACTAGCTATTTTTTGACGTGTAATTTATTAGGATTCCTGTCTATGAATGAAAACGGAATTAAACCATGTTATTGTAGGGTGTTCATTTACCCCGGGAGTAGATCCAATTTCAGCGTTTCTTTTTAGAGAATTTATATCGCTGCAAGTTGTGAAAATTAGAAAAAAAATCTTTTTTTTTTCTTTTGTTATTTTAAAAGAACCCAAGCAGTTCTCATTTTTCTCGCCACCCCTTTTTTTTTTCTTTATGAAACGAAAATGATTAAATTTTCGCTTAGAAGTTTAACACCTAAGTTAAATGTTATTGCTCTATTGGCATTCGATATATATCATCTTTCAACATCTTGGAGGAGAATAGTAGCCGCTCACGCCCAGAAAGTAAAGTACGAAATCGATAACTGTCTAATTAATTATACAGGGTGTCCCAAATGTCATGCTATAAGTCATTCTACAATTGTCAGAAAATGCACACTTTGGAAATAGCAACTAGAGGAAATTTGCATGACGTCAGCTTCCATAATTAGACCAATAAAATTTCCTAATAATATTTTTTCACATACAGAAACATTATTTAATTCGGTAAATAAATATAAAATTTCCAATAGAAGTACTTCGTGTATAGTGTCAGCTTAGCAGCAAAGTTAAAGAAATTTGAAGAAACACAAGTAAAAATAATTGATTTATTCAGCTAAGAAAAAAATAATATATTTTATCTTATATGGAAGCGTGGAAGTTTAAGTCCGTATCTTTCTAAAACGAAGATGTGTGTATGTGTGTGCGTATATATATATATATATATATATATATATATATATATATATATATATATATATATATATATATATATATATGTATGTATGTATAAACACAAAAATATAACCTGTAGACAAACCAATTTGCACACATACATACAACAACTAAGACTCCGCACATACGCACATTTTAGCGTATGCATACATGCACATTTATTTCTCTCTCACATTCTCTCTACAAATATATAAGGAAAAAGTTATAAAATTCCCACAGGTTGTATTCTACATGCCAGCTTTCCTTTCTCTTTTGCTGTTTAAGGTTTTAAATTGTAGAACCACACTGAGACGCAAAAACGCAAGCTATCAAATTTGCTTCATGCAAACAGCGTGCCTGTTGGCTGACACTCATGCACCGATTTACGAGCACTCGAACGTAAAAATATATGCGCGGACAACGAGAGATTCGCATACGTGCAGCAGATGGAGGCATTCACTTTATATCCGCCGAGACGAATTCAAAGCAGTGTCAAGAGGCATCATGAGAAAGGGAAGATCAACTTAATATTTGCCGTCAGCCATTGCGATGGTGCATATTAAGTAACTTGTTTGTCACGTCATTTATCTCTCACTCATGAAAGAGGTAGGAAGAGTCGGAAGAAGAGAAGAGGGTATGAATGAAAAAGAGAAGATGAGAGTATTGTAGTAGGAGTCGGAGGAGGCAAAGAAGAAAAATGTGGAGAAATGTGGTAATGAGAAAAAGTAGGAAGAAATTGAGGAGAAGGAGGAGGAGGAGAAGTAAGAGGAGGAGGACGGAACTAGGTTGAAAACACAGGAGGAGGAGAAACGATATCGGGTGTGTAGGAATAAGGAACTGATAGGGAAAGATCGTATAGCAGAAAACAAAGTATATATATATATATATACATATATATATATATATATATATATATGTGTGTGTGTGTGTGTGTGTGTGTTCTGCTGCGCTCTCTTATATATATATATATGTATATATAAAAAATCGAGTAGCAGAAATCACACACACACACACATATATATATATATACATTCTACTTATAACCTACCTCCATATTAGTACAATGTATATTTTCTTTACGAATTAACCCTGATAATGAATAAATCTGTGATCTATTATTTAATACCACTTGAACCTGTTCTTACAAGTACGTAGGTGTAGAAGTCAAAGACCGTAACATCATGACTTGTATATAATTAGTGCGTGTCGTGTCAGTCGATCGTGATAAGTTTCCATTAAGTCGGGCATCATGAGGGCGCGTGTTATCTCGCTAGAATCTCTCGTCATCTTGCTATTGCAGGAAACAAGTATAGATATGTGCTGGAAATAGCACTGTTCAGATTAACCTCGACAAACAAGAAAGTTGATAGAGATTTTGAATTTACGGTGCACCATAACATGAGGTCTAGTGTTCTTTCTGAGTGAGGCGAGCAAATTATTCTTGGACATTTCTCACCAGGTCTACGTCAGTCACCGAATATAAATGCACTGCAGGGATGCAAAAGGTGAGTATTTCCCTTTGCTTAAGACGATGGCACTCGGATAACGCAACGGCCGATAATTAACGTCAGATTGTGGAGAGAGATTTGATTATTTGATATTTCACACGTGTAGGCATAAGACGTTCCTACCTATGCAAGTTGTTGGTTATGAAACGCTAAATTGATAGACGTCAGCACAAGCACACAGCGCTACGGAGAACAGAAGGGCCTACATGGTCAACGAAAATTTGTAGAATATACCACAAGCTTGGCTATTATCCTCTCCGGAAATATTACAAGTAAAGCTCTTTCGTTTCTTAGCTTTCTATCGTATATATTTTACGAACACTATTCGATGTACTAGATGACACTCTCATCTTCGTGCAGATGACCAACTGTGCCGAGATTTACATCACGAAAATATGGCGTTAGGCGATTATGCATGTATTTCTATCGCACAAATAGAAACATATATATATATATATATATATATATATATATATATATATATATACCATATGGTAAACACTTTTAATTATTCAATTCCATCTCTTTTCTTTATAGCACTCTGGTTTTACAATCATCTGTTAAGTAAGCAGAATAGATTTGAATTACGCAAGTAGTCTCTAGTGAGATTTGACCTCAAATATTCCGTAACGTTGTGAACCTTCTAACCGCTATAACTTCTACTCGACGAGGCTAGACAAGTCAATCATATACTAGATATTCACATTCAGAATATATATAGCAGATATCATTCACACTCTGAATTAATCTAATAAATTTATATATGTTGCAGTTGAATGACGTATCCTGATCGGCTTTCATAACCTTAATAGTCACAAATCTAATTTTAAATGTGCTTCCATGGTGCGGGTGTAACTTCTGCAGATATTTATATTTTATTTCCTGTTTAAACCCGAAACTACACAAAAGGCTTGGTAATGAAATTTACAATTTCTAGGCTTTCTTTGAATTGATTTTGAAAAACTTTACCCTGCTGGTTTGCTCAATATGGCAACAATAGTGTTAGGTTTTCATTATTCTGTGTAACGTTTTTTATTTATTTTTTATTTTGAGATTCGAGAGTTTTGGGGTGAAAACCGCTAATATCTTTTGAATTAAAATAGTCCATCTAGACATTTGGAGAAAATGAAGGATTATGATACATACTAAGCATACCTGGAGTATAAACTTAACAGAAAAAAGTAATAATACTATATGATATATTGACATAATGGATTATTTGGCCACATACATGCCAATTCGGTGGATAACTTCAAAAACCCTTTTAGCCATGGAACCTTTATTGATAAAACTTTATGGCGGTAGGATTGACTGCGTCAGATGCAGATTTGATAGTCACCCATAATATATATATTTTACGTAAACTAGCGTTCATCGGCATAAACATCTTCTTTAATGAGGAACCAATGATTTTCGATAGCGTTGACATCCGGAGAGGCAGACGGTTATATCATCAAACTTTCGCGTTGTATGGCGCAAGAGCTTAGGAATACTTGGATGGCCTAGCGGAGTGGGAGAGAGCGTTATCATGCATGAATACTAGATACCTTAGAAGTGACAGACGAATGTGATCTAGCCATGGATCCAAGGCCTCCTTTAGGAGATTGCAGTAGGCGGCTGTGATCACTGTAAAAATTTTAGTTTTCATTACCGGCCCTAGAATCCTGTCTCCAATGATACCAGCTCCTTCACTCTGTTGTTTACGTTGTAAAAGTTTGTGACACTCCTCTCGGAAATAGACTCAAATATTTCCCAAACCGTCATGTCCGTCATGAGTCGCCGTGGTCTCGCCAGTGAACAGAACACAACTCATGTCCAACGTCATATATTTCCGAGTCCATTGAAGCCTCAAATTCATGTGACGGTGTATTAAAGAAAGAAGTTCCAATTTAGAAACTTTAATTGTTCGTCTAGGTTTTCAAAGTGACTTTCGGATAATATTCCTTAAATCCTAGCTCTCATTGTCTTAGGCTTCCCACATTTGGAGTGTTCTTCTTCGGCGAACAATCCCCCAGGAATCATCTAACCGTGTCCACATGACGACCTAAGTTCTCTGCAATGATATGAAAATAGGTGCCTTTAACATTTTCCTTGATGATGACATACATCTCTTTACCATTGGGGCCTTTTTCCCGTTATATTGCTCTTAGAGAAGAGAGACGGTTTGAGCGTGGTTCACTCAAAACTTATCGAACGTGAAATAAAAAAAATAATGGACGTTACGCAGAATAATGAAATCCTGACAATGGTTTTCCATATTATTTAAACCAGCTTGGAAAAGTTTTATCAAAATCAATTGAGAAAAAATCGAAAATTCTTAGTTTCACTACCAAGGTTTTAGTGTGTTTCCAGGTAATCATGGTTTTTGGTACTGCTTTGTGGTCTTGTCCAGTTAGGGAAAAAATCAAATTGATTTATGTAGTTAAGGAAATATAAAATACAACGGTCTTACGAAGATAGATTGTCATCGTCGGGTGGAATTTTGGTGTCCTCATGAAATACTGTCGTATATCTTTTGGTAATATTCTTTAAATTTGTTTAACTGTTAATTATTTATATGTCGGTTACACTTACTTTCATTATATGATGAAAAGAAAAATGATTGTGACAGGTTTTCTGTTCGTAGAGATATTTAGATACACTACAGGTTGTATTTGGTCTCTTAGTATTACTAAAATGAATTTATTTCCCCTTCGTTTTCAATCTGCAAAATATATATGTGGAACGCTGGAACATTAATATTAGATTGCACAAGAAAAAACCTCATATATAAACGTATGAATTCCAATCATATTATGAGGTATATTTTAATCTAATCATATCCCTGTGGACGGCGTTAGCTTGACTGACAAGATTCATAATTAGGTAATAATAATAATAATAATAATAATAATTGCAAATGACGTCAGAAGCAAAGAAATTATACGTGTGCTTCTATGTCATATCTAGACACATGTATATCAGTAAATGCTGGACAATTTGTTTACAGACAAAAAAGAGTAGAAGTGACAGAGATGTAGTTCTACAGAAAAATAGCTGAGATAAAACACTTGAGCGTTGAGTAAGTTATAAATATCAGTGAAGGCGAAGTAGGCATGCGTAAAATATGAAATACGTGAAATCTTATGCGACATATTTTGAGCAAGTTGAGCTTGGAATGCCAAAAAAATCATATGACATTTCTAAAGAACAAGGGACAGCGAGAGACAGCAATTCAAATATTTACTGAATGGTTGAGCGCATTGGGACAAGTTGGGATGGGGAATGTTCACATTTGCTAATAAGAAACAGGATGTTGGAAAGTGTCATAATCGAGCGGGTTCTGTTTAGGTTTGGTTTGTTTTGTTTGACGGTCTATCAACCTCAATGGATTATTTAATGCCGACAAGATTTTTATTTGTTGTGGTAGGATCCACCTAATTTGCATAGTGGAGTACCGACCATATAAATATGGTTGGTACCGGGAAGAGAGGAAGGAATCAAGAGATTCAACCAGAGACTCTGCCCGACTGCGACTCAGTCAACACATTATCCAGGAACGGTCTTACCAGGAATATACAAAAGACTATATGTAAATATTGTGTACACTTTCTTGTTTCAATACATTTTGTTCTAAGTACATTTTGTGTTGCATTATTATTCCATGCATTAGTCAAGTTTCAACAATGGCGACGAGGTAGAAAGAGCTATAGGAAAAAAAAGAATTGATAATTGATAGCCTTCAACAATTGGGACAAGTCATTGAAGAACCCAGGTTGAAGAAAAAATTATTAATTAAAAGTCCAACATCTAATGGAACGGCGAAGGATTCTAAATTTCTGGATATTTAGAACTCGTTAAAGGATTACTAAGCATAAAGGAACATTCACTCAGAAAAAATTTGAAAGGTGTCGTAAACGAATAACGGTGATTAAAAAAACAACAAAAAAACGGGCCGACTACAAAAACATGCATGGAATTAAAAGGCGCACAAATACATCGGGTCGACTTTTTAAAAAAAAAAATATATATTTTTTTTTTTTGGTTGCTCAACAATATTTTATAAAGCAAGACATAAAATAAAAAAGTCGTAAGTTGTTTCGATTTTTCTGGTCAGATTATATTATATCCGTGGATACACAAATTAAAAGTATATTCTTTGTTGCATGAACACTATTAGCAAAAGATGGATGAATTATCCAAAGCCATATCTAAATCATTCAAATCCTAGCAGTTGAGTCAGTAACGTCAAAGTGAACAGTTCGCCTTATTAATAAGGGAACAACAGATAGCACAGCAAAAATATCAAGAAAAGCAAGAGGAAAGACAGGAAAAATATCAAGAAAAGCAAGAGGAAAGACAACAAAAATATCAAGAAAAGCAACAGGAAAGACAGGAAAAATATCAAGAAAAGCAAGAGGAAAGACAGGAAAAATATCAAGAAAAGCAAGAGGAAAGACAGGAAAAATATCAAGAAAAGCAAGAGGAAAGACAACAAAAATATCAAGAAAAGCAACAGGAAAGACAGGAAAAATATCAAGAAAACAAGAGGAAAGACAGGAAAAATATCAAGAATCAAAGGAAAACAACAAAAAATATCAAGAAAAGCAACAGGAAAGACAGGAAAAATATCAAGAAAAGCAAGAGGAAAGACAGGAAAAATATCAAGAAAAGCAACAGGAAAGACAGGAAAAATATCAAGAAAAGCAAGAGGAAAGACAGGAAAAATATCAAGAAAAGCAAGAGGAAAGACAACAAAAAAATCAAGAAAAGCAAGAGGAAAGACAGGAAAATATCAAGAAAAGCAAGAGGAAAGACAGGAAAAATATCAAGAAAAGCAACAGGAAAGACAGGAAAAATATCAAGAAAAGCAACAGGAAAGACAGGAAAAATATCAAGAAAAGCAACAGGAAAGACAGGAAAAATATCAAGAAAAGCAACAGGAAAGACAGGAAAAATATCAAAGAAAAGCAAGAAAAGACAACAAAAATATCAAGAAAAGCAACAGGAAAGACAGGAAAAATATCAAGAAAAGCAAGAGGAAAGACAGGAAAAATATCAAGAAAAGCAAGAGGAAAGACAGGAAAAATATCAAGAAAAGCAAGAGGAAAACAGGAAGAAAAGCAAAGAAAGCAAAAATATCAAGAAAAGCAAAAATTTCAAAAATATCAAGAAAAGCAAGAGGAAAGACAGGAAAAATATCAAGAAAAGCAAAGGAAAAGACAGCAAAAATATCAAGAAAAGCAGAGAGAAACTGGGAAAACAGGAACAGATCAAGGTTTTAGAAATTCAAAAAGGAAATTAAACAACAATCAGGCAAATGAAGGAAATTCTTCATATTCTAATAACATCATATTTAATTCGATGGAAACTTTCAACTATGGGCCAGACGAAGAAAAAACGTTTGAAGCGTACTTTAAACGATATGAAGATATTTCCTACACAGACTGTGAAAACTGGTCGAATTCAAGAAAAGTCAGTCTATTACTAAGAAAGATAGGTACAGCAGAACATAGCAAATTTGTTGATTTTATTCTACCGAGAAGAACGAATGAATTGGAATTCTCGGAAACAATGAAATTGCTAAAGAAGTTGTTTGGAGCAAATATGTCGCTTTGGCATAATCGATGGTTATGTATGAATGTCGCTAAATCTGACGATCAGGATTACTTAACATATGCATCTATAGTGAATAAACATTGTGACAATTTCAGATGGGCAGAGATTACGGTTGAAGAATTCAAGTGTTTATTTTTTGCCCAAGGACTGGTATCCAGTAAGAGTGCCGAAATAAGACGTAGAGTTTTGGTAATCTCGAATCTGAACAAAACCTTACCCTACAAAAGTTAGCAGAGGAGTGTCTGCGGGCTGTAAGTTTAAAGAAAGAGTCCCAAAAAATTCGAAGAAGCTGGCATTGCATATATTAAAAAAATTAAAAAAAAAACAGTCAAATTACCCATCAGCAAAATATTGGAGTAAAAATTCGGCGTATTTTAAAAATAGACAAGAAAAATGAAATGAAAAGAACGAGGAGGAAAAAAAGGTTCCACCATATAATTGTAGACTTTGCAACGAAAGACACTGGGAGGTAAATTGCCCATATAGAAATAGGAAATGTTTCGTGTGCCACAAGAATGGACACAAAGGATCGTGTTGTAAAACGAAAAAAAGTCAATAGCCGAATTAGACAAATTCAAATATAAAATCAGATAGAGATTTGAGGAAATATGTGACGACTGAAATATTTAAAAAGAATATCAAATTTCAACTCGATTCGGGTTCAGATTTAACAATAATGAACTATAAAACATGGAAAATTTTAAAAAGGCCTACAATAATGAAGTCAACTAAATGCGCTCGAACGGTAACTGGAAAGGAAATTAACTTCGAAGGCGAGGTTGTACTTCGCATGAAATTGAACGGGATAGTTAAAAAAATAAGTTTTCATTCTGAAAAATGGAGAAAACTTGATGAGTACAGATTTTATTGAAACATTCGAATTGTGGGATAAACCGTTAAACTAATTCTGCAAAAAAGTAGAAAGTAATACGCAAACAAGACAGGACATTAAAGATGAATTAAAGAAAATTTTCCGGAAACCTTCACACCTTGTCTTGGAAGATGTAACAAGTTTGAGGCTAAATTTGAATTAAAGGAAAATACTATGCCAATTTTTAAAAAGAAACGTAACGTGACTTTCGCAAGTGTAGAGAAAATTAATAAAGAACTTGATAGGTTGGAAAAAATGGGAATTATTTCGAAAGTAGAATCTAATTCATAAAAAAGAAATCAAACCAAGTCAGAGTCTGCGTTGATTTTTCGACAGGGTTGAACTCGTTAATTAAGGACTACCATTACCCGTTACCGAGTCCGGAGAAGATTTTTAACAAGCTAAATGGTGGAGTTATATTTTCAAATATCGACTTATCAGATGCCTATCTCCAAATTCCAGTCGAAGAGGAATGTTCGAAGTTAATAGGGATAAACACGCATAGAGGGTTATTCAAGTACAACAGGCTTCCTTTTGGTATTAAAGTGGCACCAGCCATTTTTCAACAAGCTATGGACGTCATGTTGAATGATTTAGAATTTGCGTGAGCCTACTTAGACGGCATCATAGTAAGGATCGAAACCGTCGACGAACATCAAGAGCATCTCAATCAAGTATTTAAAAAGATTCAGGACTTTGGTTTTAAAGTCAAAGAGTCAAAGTGCGAATTTGGTTTGGAGGAAATTAAGTATTTAGGTCACATAATCAACAAAAAAGGGCAGATTTCCAGATCCGGAAAGGTCCATTGCGATTAGAGACCTGCCGACGCCCACTAATGTGGCGATGATACAGAGTTTTCTGGGGCTCGCAAATTATTATAAAGAGTTCATTAAAGGAATGTACAATCTAAGAGCTCCGTTGAATGAACTGCTAAAAAAAGACAAGGCATGGGAATGGACGGTAGAATGTCAGAAAGCCTTTCATGAAATAAAGAGAATGCTTACGTCCGACCTCTTTTAACACATTACAATCAAAACTGGATATTGTAGTGGCAAGTGACGCCAGTTCATACGGGATAGGGCGTGTATTCAACACATAATGCCAGATGGTTCTAGAAAACCAATTGCACATGCTTCTGAGAACTTTACTCCCCAAGAGAAAGAAGTTACTCACAAATCGAAAAAGAGGCGTTGAGTATCATTTTGCCATAACAAAATTTCACAGAATACATCCAGGGCAGACATTTTATGCTTGAAAGGGATCATAAACCACTGATCACTATTTTTGGTTCAAAGAAATGGTTACCCGTTTATACGGCAAATCGTCTGTTGAGATGGGGAACCATTCTTCTCAATTATGATTTTCACATAAAGCACCTATCATCCAAAAATATAATTCATGCGGATAGTTTATCAAGACTCGTACCGATTCAAGAAGAAAGATTCGAAGAATCAATTATTGCAAATATCAGAGCAGATTATGAGGTGAAAAGCATGGTAAACAACATTGTAAGAGAGCTACCGTTTACACTAAAAAAATTAAAAAAAGAAGCTGAAAGCGATGATTTCATTTAGAAATAAAAAAGCAAAATGGTAGCAAATGACCAAAAAGTGCAGGAGATTTATTCAATAGGTGAAGGAGTTTTATTATATGGTGAGAGAGTAGTAGTACCAAATAGTTGCAGAAAAGAATAATACGGGACTTTCATATGGGTCACCAGGGGATTAATAGAACAAAAAGCTTAATGCGAAATTAATTGGAAAGGAATGGATGTGGATATCGCAAACATGGTTCATCGATGTAAAGGGTGTGCATTAGCAGCTAAGGCACCACCTATAGTACACAAACCATGGCCCAAGACGGATCATCCGTGGACAAGATTACACATTGATTTCGCTGGTCCAGTAGAAGATTATTAATACTTAATAGTGGTAGATAGTTTTACAAAATGGCCGGAAGTACTACGCTGCAAAAAGCCTACGTCTAATACCACAACTTTCTTGCATGAACTATTTGCACGGTTCGGTGTGCCAGAGTGTATTGTCAGTGACAATGGTACATAATTCATTTCTGAAGAATTTAAGGAATTTTGTGAGTTATATCAAATTAACCACATAACGACGCCGCCGTATCATCCGTGGTCCAATGGACTCGCAGAAAGATTTGTCGATACTTTAAAGCGCGCTCTGAAGAAAGCCTCAGGAGTTCCAACGGAAAAGGAGCTTCAGCAATTCTTACAAGTATACAGAATCACGCCAAACCAGAGAACACACACAAACATGGCACCAGTTGAACTAATGTTCGCTAGGAAAGTTAAGTCAGTGTATACCGCGAGAAAAAGATAGACCTCCGGAGAGAAGGTGTTTTTCAAGTGCTACAAAAACAACGTTGAGTTCTGGGAGCGTGGCATAGTGGACAAGAGAATCGGTGACCTGATTTACATAATTAAAGGGCCGAAGAATACCCATAAAAGGCACCAGAATCAACTTAAAAAATGTTACGTTATAGAGCATGAAGAGAGTATACCGGATGAGGAGGAAGTTCCCATTGAGGTAATGTATGATATGTTTCAAGAAGAACCTCCGTAGAATACTCCTGAACCGAGAAGATCCAGTAGGAAACGAAAGTTCACGGACCCATTGGACGTGAATCCAAAACGGAAAAAAATATTAAAATTAAGCGGATGGACATATGCATATGAAGTATGCAAATGGATCTACAAAGAAATAGACATAATCATCAACCCATATAGGAAGCCAGTTTGAAATCCAAAAGGGATCCCAAGGCTTGGGAGTGGGGTGTTGTGGTAGGATGCACCTAATTTGCATAGTGGAGTACCGACCATATAATTATGGTTGGTACCGGGAAGAGAGGAAGGAATCGAGAGATTCAACCAGAGACCCTGCCCGACTGCGACTCAGTCAACACATTCTCCAGGAATGGTCTTACCAGGAATATACAAAAGACTATATGTAAATATTGTGTACACTTTCTTGTTTAAATACATTTTGTTCTAAGTACATTTTGTGTTGCATTATTATTCCATGCATTAGTCAAGTTTCAACGATTTTGTTTATCTTTTTTTAGATGTATTGCTGGTAATATTTTTTTTTTTTTAAATGTATTGCTGGTAATAATTATTTACAAAATAATGGTAATAATTATTTACAAAAATGTGTTGCTGGTAATAATATTTCCTCAAAAGATGTATTGAAGGGATTTAAAACCTAGCTTGGGGGTGTTATGATCCGGTTTTTTGTACCACGGTGTTAGTCCAAGGTAGAAACACATAAGAAGAACTCGAAGGTGGATATGGAATAACATAGATATATTACAAACAGGAATATATACAGACAGGAAGAAAAGTGTTAGTACGAAGAATCAGGTTTAGTAGTAATTGTCTGAACGCGACTCTGTTACGGACTGCCTCTGACTCGACTGACTGACTCGCTCGCTCTGACTGACAGATTCCTGACGGACTTCACGCCAGACTTCAGACTGAACTCTAGACTTCAGACGGAACTCTAGACTTCAGACGGAACTCTAGACTTCAGATAGAACTCCTGCTTCTTCTTGTGGCGCAGTATTTATTAGGTAAGGAATAGTCCATTATGTTCTCATGGCTAAGGTCCCATAAAAGGGGTTAATTATTTGCCCATAGTTGGGTTCGTAACATGTGCTACCATCCCGGATCAGAATGGAACTGGGAACACCAGCAATTAAGAAATGGTTCAGAGACCTTGCGTTGGACGTAGTTTATCGTCATACCCAGGACGATGCGGGTTCTGAAGGGACCCAGTAAGTAATAGAAAAGGAATCAAAAATATATCTAAATTAGAGCAATCGGAGAGAAAAATATTATTTAGAAAACGAGTGGAATAATAGATTAAAACTGGATTAATGCATTCAAATTTTGAATAACTAATACTAAAATCTCTATGTAAACACACTCACCAAATTTACTGTGGATATGTTTTGATTGTATGCTTCCTGTATATTTGTATTTCTTCTAGATTTATACATATATACAGAAAATGTTATCAGCGTTGGTAGAAAACAAACGCTGACTTACCAATGTCAGACATAACTCCTAAAAACTACCCTTGAGAGGAAACTGATGAAATGCCTGAAGAAAGCAGTGAAGGAGACCAGGCGAGACAAGACCAAGCATAAAGTAATATGGTAGGAGCAATACCAGTCATACAACACATCGAAGGACTGAGGATCGTGGTTCTGGCACTTCACTTGTATGCCTATGAACCAACTAGCCTTACAAGCATACACCCTTAGATATTCTGGCTGGAGAGCGAGAGGCAGACCAAGAATATGCTGGAGCGACTCCGTGGCAGACACTCTCAGAGCACAGGAGATATCTCTCCCCGCGATAGCGAACAGCACAAGCGGAAGGAAAAACTAAACCAAACTAAACTAAATATAGAAAAGGTTTCAAAATATGTATAAACAACAGCAGTTGTTGCAAAATTAAAAAATCATCTGGAAAGACAAGAAAATCTGCTCCAAATAAAAAAAAAAAAAAATTTTAATTTTTAAAAATCGCAAAATAATTATACTGTTCGGTGATTTGGACTTCTCAATCTTCTTACTCGTATGAAGATGCTGGATATTAAGAACAAAATTATAGTGCATAAGCTAACCATAAAATATGTCATACAACAGAACTATTCAAGTCGTCTTCTATATGAACCGCATCGCAGATGATTCTGTGTGAAATACAATCAGATAATAAACGAATCGGTTTGAAGTAATCATTATTACCACTAGGAAGATAAAAGTGAAATGGTATGGAAATGTCATATGAGTTAGTAATTTATCTACTGACATTCTAAAAGGCACCAACTCAGTCATTTGATAATTTGATACTCATGCGACAGTGTGAGGGTAAAATAGACTAAGGAAACAATGCACAACATTCATTGTGAACTTGAGTAAATGAATGACGAAACAGGTTTTTTTAGGAAATTACAAAATAACAAAATATATTAACTGCTACAAAGGACATGAAATTGTGGAGCGCCATAATCGCCAACGTGCTGAGAAGACATGACACATGAAGAAGAACATTAGGTATATGGTCTAGCCAATTTCCTTCAGTAACTGTTTCCTTATGTGTTTATCGCATTTATTATTAAGTATCTCACATTGCGAAGAAAGGGAAAAGGTTATAGGAAACATGACCCAAATTTACTGTGATTGATCTATCAATTAAAACACTTTCTATACACTTTGTTCTTAGTAAATTTATCTTAAAATGTGTTACAACTACTTCTAAAAGTCTTAATACAATACAAAATAAGAATTGGATTTGAAATTTACTCTATCAGCTATATAAGTGCCACGCAAAATACAGAGGAAAATTTTGAGAAATTTAAAAAAAAAGAGGTTATTTACAAAATGACACTCATTGCATTAGTTATTCACTGCAATAGGTCTAACTATAATTTCGATTTAAAATACTCTTTAATTGAAATATACTTTCTTTTTTTATTTTCTCATATTCTTTCATACTCAATAACGCGTATATTTTATTATCACAATGTGTGATATTTAAAAAGCGGTAATAATATAAACAAAAGACTTAATTACTTTTCAGTACTTAATGAGTTGAGAAATTGCCCAAAAGCTTGTTGATTTCTAGTGTTTTCGCCTAAAGTATTAAACATTGTTCAGGATTTTTTTTAATAATAAATTGTGCTTAAACGACAGTATAAATCTTGTTGAAATTCAATAGATTCTTAATTTCCAAATATAGCTACGGCATTGTGAGCGTGTTCATTTATTAAGTTTATTAATGGTTGGTATCTTGTGTATTTTTTTTTTTATTCTTAGAAATGGGTAATAGTTCAGCCGAAAGCGTTCGGTATCAACAAAATGTATTACATTCATTAAGTCTAATAGGCGTACAATAAAAACTTAATGAAAAAAAAATCAAATTAAGCCCTTTCCTGACCTAGTTATCAAGCACACACACACACAAATATATATATATATATATATATATATATATATATATATATATATATATATATATAAAGGAACATTGAAATTAACACTCAGAGGCGACAGTCTGTTTCATGCTAGACGCAATCGTCAGGCCGCCTTATGTTTGCGTCTGGCATGAAACAGACTGTCGCCTCTGTTGATTACAATGTTCACTTCTATATTTATATTTTCAGACGCTCTATCTCTGATATTGAGCACTTTATCCCATAAATTTAGGACACCTTAAAACTATATTTCTTCATATATATATATATATATATATATATATATATATATATATATATATATATATATGTGTGTGTGTGTGTGTGTGTGTGTGTGTGTGTGTATATATATATATATATATATATATATGTGTGTGTGTGTGTGTGTGTGTGTGTGTGTGTATATAGACTTAGACACACACACTTACACACCTACACACACGCACGGAGGGGGAAATCAGTACCGTGTTCATGTGACACCAAGCCTTCTCAATACTCCTGATATGTCAACATATTTGTTCAGTAATTCCAACAACACAAAATGTTAGGCAATTCTAATAATGTTCTTACCTGGATGCTTTCAATTATTCCTTTAATTTCCAATCCTTACAATACAGTTTAAATGCTTACCAGGGCCTTCTATTAATGATGTGTATAAAACTGTCTTTTTCATCAATGTGTTACTTTCACTTCACATGACAGCTTATTTTTCAAAATAAGGAAGTTAAATATAATTTAACTAAATATTTTCTTGCTAAAAATAAATATAAAAGTAAATCTGAGATGAAAATAACAGGATGACAATTTTTTACTGATGATGTAAATAATCGAAATATCCATTAGAAACAAGCAACATCTAGTGTTGTCGTGTGTTGAGTTGCAAGCAATAGCATTTATAATTGTTTTCAAAAACCTGTCACCTGTATCAAAGCTTTAAAGAACTTAAGGGAAAATGGCTAATTTGGAATATTATTGCATTAAGCGTTCTTCATTGTTTATTAGTTAACTGTTTTCCAAAAGAAAAATTTTGTAAACAAATTAGTTACAATCAAAGATATGGTTTTAATCACTTCAGTTGTGTCTATATACACGACAGCTTTTATCTGAGTATAATTTGATTCTATTGAAAGTTAATCTGTGTTTCTTAAGACAGATAGAAAAATGTTTGCTACGGAAGCTAATATCGAGAAATCCATGTGCTAGTAAGAGTAAGAGGTTCATTTAAATGAAGCATGTCAATAAAATTAGCTGACATAATTTTCTTCTTATTGTTATCATCAGGTAAATTTGTTTTTTGTCAACACCTCTCCACCCACTGTAAATCTCCGCCACTAATATTGCTGAAAATTGGATGTTAATATATGTTTTGTATGCGTCAGTCCCGTCACATTATTTAACCCAAAGCAAAAGTTTTCATTAAGTCTTAATTCCAACAATTTGCGTATGTTACATTATGTGTTTCGATTTGTTAAGAAAAAAAAATCAGCCTTTCATAGTATTTCTGTATTCGAAACTTACCGGGAACAAATGAAATTTACTTGGTCATCCTCATCCGGTACAAATGCAATACCGCAATTATTGTACATGATCGGAGTCTTTGAAATCAAAGAATTCTTTGACAATGGCAATATCGAATACGATCTAAAAGATTGCTTTGATATCAAGATCTTTGACCTATGTATGGATAACGCGAAGGAAAAATAATTACCAGATCAAAATGTTAATATTCCAGAGTACTTCATACAAAATAGTTAGGAAGGAAACTGACATCGATACTGATGAAAACGATAAGAGCTACAGGACATTTCAAAACTTCTTTACCTGAAAATTGTTGTACGAGAAAGTACGGGTTAAATGTGTCCTTGTATGGAAACTGTTATTATTAGCAATTCAGTTAGCAGGTTCAGTTGGAGTACTTTAGCGAAACGCGCATGCGCGCAAACACGTACGCAAGCACACACACACACACACACATATGGGGATTTTCCAAGCCTAGCTTAGATGTGGAACAAGACCGAAAGTTTGGAGCACCCAGTGAGGATCGAACTCACTACTCATTCGTAATTGTTCTAGTGAGACAAACTTGCTAAACATTACACCGCTTCGAGGTGCCCTACCCATGTATATATATTTAGAAACACTAATAGTCAGACAATTTTAACTTATATTAAAAATTTTAGTAAATGTACTCAGTACTATGTAGAACTTAGATAACCATCAAATTCTTAAATATAAATGTTCAAAACCCGAAAATAAAATGACAGATAATAATAATAATAAGAAGAAGAAGAAGAATTACTGAAACACCTTTAATAGATTTAGATTTTGTCACAAAGATTAGGGAACTGGAGCATGGTGAAGCTTATAAGTACCTAGGAATTAGCGATGGAGATGGCATACAACACCCCCAAATGAAGGAAAAAAATAAGAAAAGTGTACTACAGGCGTGTACGTTTTGTACTAAATACTGAGCTAAACTCGAAAAAACAGGATATCAGCCATAAACACATTGGCTGTCCCTGTGGTGCAATACAGCTTTAATGTCCTTAACTGGACCATAGCTGAAATTAAGCCAATGTATGCCAAAACGAGAAAGCTTCTCACTAGCTATCGCATGCATCATCCCAAAGCTGATGTCGATCGTCTGTATGTTCCCAGATCCGAAGGAGGCAGAGGATTAGTTCAACTAGAACTGTCCTACAAAACTACAACAATTGGCCTCCAAAGATATTTGGAAACTACAGAAGACTGGATGATGGTATGCGTCAAGGAACATGAAATAGTAAGCGTCTTTACTCCGTAATGAAAGAAGCCAACAAATTCAAAATGGAGTTTCAAATGGGCGTAGAGATGCAACTACAGCACAATACACCGGCTGAAACTGCAAAATACTTAAAAAAAAAGACAGCAAAGACAAATGCAACCGACCAGATACAGAAGCAATGGCAAGATAAACCGCATCATGGCAAATACTCTGCCCGTACCAAACAAGCTGACGTAGACAAAACACGTACCCATCAGTGGCTACGTAGTGCAGGGTTGAAAACGGAAACTGAATGTTTTATCTTTGCTGCGCAGGACCAATGCTTGCTAACTAGGAATTATCAAGCACATATACTAAAATATTGTGTTAGCCCAAAATGCAGATTCTGTGATAAATATCCAGAAACGATTGATCATCTTGTATCAGGTTGCACGCTGTTGGCACCCACTGAATATAAAACCCGACATGACAGAGTGGACCAATATCTGCACTTCTACGGGAAGGAAACTGAAAGAAACTGGTATGAACACCACCCAGACCCGGTTACGGAAATAGAACCTGTTACAATACTATGGGACTACACAATACACACTGACAGAACAATCAAGGCCAACCGCCCAGATATTGTTATTAAAGACCACAAACAAAAACGGTGCCTCCTTATTGATATGGCAGTCTCTGCTGACTGCAATGTATCTTTGAAGATATTCAAACAGTTGTCAAAGTACAAGGACCTTGAAATAGAAATCTCGAAAATGTGGCATATGGGAACATCAACAATCCCTGTTGTAGTTGGAGCCCTAGGACTGGTTGGAAAAGATTGCAGTAGACTAATTGAAGGGATTCCTGGAAGTCCATGCCTCAAGGAGATAAAAAATTGTTCTGACAAGTACAGCCCACACCTTACGAAGGTCTTTATCTATGTAATCATTTTTTTTTTTTTGGTCAGTGGAAAGTGTCATGACGCCATTGCTAACCTTAGGCCCCTGGGCGGGACCCGGAAAGAAATGTGTAAACATGTGTAAATCAAAGAAAATAATAATAATAATAATAATAATAATAATAATAATAAAGTAAAGTTATACGGGAAGCGTGCAATTTTGTGAAATACGCCAAGAAGAAAAAAATGGCAATTGTCCTATATCCAGTGCCTAATAACTTGTTGAATCAGAATTCGGAAATGGGATGAGTACAGTATCTAATAGCAAACATAGCATTTATTTTTTGCTAAAAATTGAATGATGGACGAGGAGTTATTGTATTAACAATTGCGAAAATAACAAATAAAACAGTTGATATCCTGTAAGGTTTGTGGACTGTATTATTTCAAGTTCTGTAATTATTGTTGGAGACAAGTGGCCAACTCATTCTTCGTGATTGTTCTGAACGACAATATATGAGTTGAATCTTAGAATTTTATGTATATGAATATATGACAAAATTACCATTCGTTTCTATTATAATGCTTTGAATTGATTCGTAATTATTGGCTTTAAAATATTACCTTAATTACAATTAGAGCCGAAAGGTGTCATTTAATTGGTTTTAAATTCTTTGAAAATTTATCGCTATATTAATCTTTCTTTTTCACTGTCTCACTTTCTATCATTCTTTATGTCTTTCTTTCTCTAGCTCACGCACGTGCGTGCGTGCACACACACACATATATATATATACATATATATATATATATATATATATATATATATATATATATATATATATATATATATATATATATATATATATATATAGATATACTACATGGAGGATAGATAGCTACATGGATAGATAGCTAGACAGAAAGAGACAGATACATCGTCTTGATTATTTTACTACATGCGTATACATGATTCAATCTTTGTAATATTTTCTTGGTTAGAAATGCTTCGACAACAATAACATAAGGAACAAGTTTTAAGATAAAATTTGAAATCAACACGACGAGATCGCGAATTTCGCAACGTTTAACGGATAGTGAATATTCACTAACTGAAGATTATGTAACGACCTGAAATCCGAGACATGGAACTTAATCTCTATTCACCAATATATATATATATATATATATATATATATATATATATATATATATATATATATATATTATATATATATATATCATATTTTATTATAAAAGATTATAAGAAAATAATTTTTAATCGCTACAGGAAATCTTTCATGACTAAATTGAGGTATCGGAGAGCTGCGTTCTATTTCTCGTGGAATCAATTTCATTCCCTCAGGTGCTGATACCTTTGTGAAGTATATGAATACTCTTCTTCTCCTTTCCACCAGCTATGGCTAAATAGCAGGAGAGAAATGCTAAAAAATCATGTATCAAAATGTAAATATTCTGCCTTGTAGAATCTTTCCACTTGGAAAATTATCCGGGCATCCTTGTTCTCTGCTAAATTAATCTTAACTTATCAATCCCCCTCTTTGAATTCTCGATTCCTGGAAACGTTTCTCTCCTAGGAAAGAATTCTAATGTTGAATCCCCAGACGATTTGCAACTATATATATATATATATATATATATATATATATATATATATATATATATATATACGTACATTGGAGTCAACACTGTTAGAGGTGAGAGGCTGTTTCATGCTAGATGCAATCGTGGCCTGACGATTGTGTCTAGCATGAAGTTTTGACTTCAATATTCACCTTTATATTTATACACGCATTATCTCTGTTATTGAGCAATTTATCCCATCAATATAGCACACCTTAAGACTATATTTCTTCATATATAAATATATATATATATATATATATATATATATATATATATATATATATATATATATATATATATTTAACGATATTTGTCGGAAGCTAACACTGTAACTTCACATCCGTCAGATCCCCGGATGAAAATATTTGTCTTAATTTGTACTTTTCATATCCGAGATCTTGAGGAATATGAAATTACAAAAAACACGTGTCGATTTCCGATGAATATTTTGAACTGTATTATTCTAAAACCTTTAATTATTGATGTAGGCAAGTATTACATATATCAAACACATTATTAGCAAAATTCCTGTTTACTTTGACATTTGTTGAATGATAATTTTTTGTGAATGAATATGTAACATGAGAGAGAGAGATGGAGAGAGAGAGAGAGAGAGATTCAAATTGTGACTGGTAGAGATAATTCCAAGTAGGATATTGTTTCAGAAAGAATCTCCATATGATAATACAGATAATAATAATAATAATAATAATAATAATAATAATAATGAATTCTCAGAACAGAATTATGGCCAATAATAACCTTGCCATCCCAGTGGTCCAATATAGTTTCAACATCTTGAACTGGACTCTAAATGACATCAGACAAATGGATTCTAAAACCTTCTTTCTAAGTATAAGATGCATCATCCAAAGGCTTTAGACCGTCTATAATTTAGGTCTTTTCAGCTGAAATATTTACATGGAAACAACAAATGACTGGATGATAAAATTATTCAGAAAGAAAAATATTCAATAATAAAAAGAAGGCAGTAAATACAAACAACAAATTTTGATTCTGTAGTAAATGGAGAACCAATTGCACAAAATATGAAAAAAGGCCAAGGATAAACTGAATTGGCTGGGACAAACCTCTGCATGGCCAATATCCAGAAAATAAAATGTTGATAAAGTTAATACTCATCGAGATATTAAAGAAACTGAAGGATTCTTGCAGAAGACAAACTAGGAAACAAAATTATAATAAGTTCCAAAATTTCAAAACATACCAAGAAACAAAAGACCATCTAAAAAGAAATGAATATAAAAATCGTCACGATAGAAGAGATGAAAAGTAAGCAAAAAGAAAAGACAGAAAAGAAGATGTCACCATTCTATGGGAAACCTCCACACAGACAGGCAACAAAAAATCAAAAACAGAAAGTAGCCTACTAATTGAATGACCAGGCCAAATTTATTCCTACAAAACCTGGAAATTGAAATAGAAAAATGTGAAATTGAAAACAACAATAATTGTATATCACTTGGTTAAAAAAATGGAACAAAACACACATTGAAAAATTGGAAACCCCAGCTAAGAGACATACAGAAAATTGTTTTGTACAGCACACACTAAGGAGAACTTTGTCTATTTTAGGTAAGACAAATGAAAGTAATATAACAACACACCAATTTCTTAATTAATTAGTGAAATAATAATAATAATAATAATAAAATAATAAAAACATAACATAATAAATAATGAATAAGTTAACCTTAAAGAGTTATTGCAGTTATAAATTACCAAACATATAAATAAAGAAATTTTAAATAAAGAATGATTAAAAGATAGATAAATATAAACAAATTTAAAGTTCCTTTCAAAACCTAGAAAAACAAAAAAAATATAAGATAAAATGAAATATAAAAATAAACACAAATAAAAAAGCCAAATTTATTTAGAATGTACAACATTTTATAATTATAGCAAATTATGTTATTTTAGGTAAGACAAATAAATCAATAATATCTTAAAATATAAAACATAACATAATAAATATAATAATTGTATCAATAACAAACATAAATAAAGGAATTTTAAATAAAGAATGATAAAAGATTAAATATAAACAAATTACAAACCTATAAAAACAAAATAATCGTAAAATGATATGATAATAAACTTTAAATTATAGATTATATAAATATATATATATATATATATATATATATATATATATATATATATATATATATATATATATATATATGTATATATATATATATTTCGGTTTTATATTATTATGATTATCATATTTATTGTGTTTTTATAATTAAATTAGTCTTTAGTAAAATAACTATTTGGAAATTGTGTTAATTTGTCCTGTCTAAAATGACAGGTCATATCAGATGTACTTGATGTACATTGTTCTACATTATACGGGGAAAAAAGAAGATTGGCCTGGTTATTCTATTCTACTATCCGTTCATTTCTTCCTCCTTGCAGTTTCTTTTCGTTTGCCCTCTCCTTACTCTCTATCTCACTCTATTTCATGTTTTAAAAATAACTTTTTAATCTCTTAATTTTCTTTCTTCCTCTCCGGCTTTGTTCCCTTCTCCTTTGCTTTCCCTTCACCCTTGTTAATGTAGTTTATTATTTCGGGTAAATTGTCTCCATTTATTAATAGTTTTCTTAATGAAGAGTTGAATGCATAGAAATATTCACGAAATAAATGATAGCAAAAATCGATCTTAAGGTTTACTTTCTGATGCATTATATATATATATATATATATATATATATATATATAGATAGATAGATAGATAGATAGATAGATAGATAGATATACTAGTAATACGCGGTTGGAAAAAAAAAACGTATAGAATATCATCTAAGTCTATCAAAACAAATTGGTAATCGAGGAAAAAAAAATTGGAAAATGAGAAACAGGGCGAAATAAATGGTCCTATCCCTTAAGTTTTTAGTCAAAAAGAACAAATCCCAAGTGAGTAATAAAGCTAAGACGTAGAGTGTCGTATACGGTAAGTACGGCAGGGATAAATGAAATAAATCCTAAAGAGCCAGGAACAACCAACCTAGCTTTCGCCTAAACGGATCATCAGGGTAAGCTGGCTTATCCTGAAATGAAACTTGTAGAAAAAGGGCCTGCTGTCCTCCCCACTCCCCCTCTCTCTCTCTCTCTCTCTCTCTATCTATCTATATATATATATATATATATATATATATATATATATATATATATATATATATAATCAAATTTCAGGTGGGCAGTGACCGACTACGACAGCCAGTTTCATGCTGTTTCACGTAATCAGCAGGCGGTCGGATACTGTAGTCTGTAAATTACAACACTTATACCACCAGGTGAGTCCAAGATGGTAATTCAACCAAACTCGTCAGGGTGAGGTTAAACTATCCCGCGAATATCAAAATAGCCGAAAAAAAATTATTCCAGAGAAGACTTGTCGGTGTCGCAAAAAAGTGCCCAAAACCGTAGGTAACAATAACACCACGTTAGAGGGAATTCCAGTTTCATTAAAAAAACAAAAGGGCGTTCTGCAATACGAGTCCAATAACCTCAGCCATGTCAGAGCGTTTAAAATTAGAGATAAGGATAAGCAGTTCCAGAAAATAGTCTTCCTAAGATTGCACGTTTAATAATTTGCAGAGATTTCAATATATTTAAATTTAATTTTCAGGTGATCTGTGACTGACCAAGATTGCCCAGCTGAAATTTAAATTAAAATATATTAAAGATCTGACATTTATTATGGCATTGACCACTCTCTTTTCCCTTTGGCAATCTTAGGCTGACTCTTTTTGGAGGTGCTTATCCTTATCTCTAATGACACCAGAGCAAAATTAATGTTAACCAAAGCATTTCGTCATTTGATTGATTCCATCAACTGAAAGTAAAAGCATTTCTGACCATCGGTTAACATAAGTTTTCCGTTTGTCGTATAACTTCTACATGTTATATACATATATATTTTTATTATATCTGATTTGTACACAAACACACACCCAGACTCCACCATATATATATATATATATATATATATATATATATATATATATATATATATATATATATATATATGTGTGTGTGTGTGTGTGTGTGTGTGTGTGTGTGTGTGTGTGTGTGTGTGTGTGTGTGTGTGTGTGTGTGTGTGTATATCAGGTCATCCCATGACTTCTTTCCGAATTTAACTTTTTTTAAATGAACAAAATTTAAAGAGTATTTAATAATGTCTAATGGAGCTGAAAGTTATTTTTATGTTTTGTGGTATATAAACTGATCATATTTTATTTCAGAAAAACAATAAAATTAAATTTTGTTTGATTAAAAACCTGCTAACATGGAAGTACCCAAGAATCATTTGGGGCACATAATGCTTTATGAGTTCAAGAAAGGAAACTCAGCAGCCGAAGCGGCTAGAAACATTCACTCAGTGTGAATGAAAGAACTTGCAGAAGATGGTTTGCAAAATTCGGAAGTGGAGATTTCACCTTTGGAGATGAAGATCGAACCGGACGTCCAGTTGAGTTTGATGAAAAGATTCTTGAAGCAGCCCTTGAAGAAAATGCTGCTTTATCAGTTGAGGAATTGGCAGTGGTTCTCAGTTCAAACCATATAATTCTTCATCGTCATCTTCAACAACTTGGAAAAGTTCCTAAACTTGGAATATGGGGGCTTCATGAATAGTCTGAAAACAACCTCAAATCCCGAGTTGACATCTGCTCTTCTCTCCATTCTCGCCAACTTGTTTCACCTTTTTTGTATAGACTTGTGACTGGCGACGAAAAATTTATCTTTTATCGAAATGTTAAGCGTCGTAGACAGTGACTTGGTAAATGGGAAGGACCCCAGCCACAGTCGAAAAGGGAACTTCATGGGCAAAAGGTTCTTCTTTCAATCTGGTGGGATCGCCAAGGAATAATCCACTTTGAATTCTTACCACCTAATGCAACAATTAATGCTAAAATATATTGTCAGCAATTAGAGCGTTTGAACCAAGCTTTGAGGAAAAAAGACCTGCTCTAGTGAATCGAGAAGCGTTGATGTTGACAATGCGCGACGCCACACAGCAAGAATCCTGTCACAAAAGTTCGAAGAACGTGGTTGGGAGAAAATTCTTCATCCACCTTATTTTCCGGACCTTGCTCCTTCAGACTGTCATTTGTTTCGTAGCTTACAGAATCATTTGGAAGAAACAGCTTTTGTAACACAGGATTAGGTTAAAACTGACGTTTGTGAGTTCTTCGAATCAAAGCTAAAAGAATTTTACAGTAATGGAATTAGTAACCTTGTTAATAGATGTAAGGATGTCATAGATAATAAGGGAAAATACATTGTTGATTGAATCTGTAATTAAATGTAACATTTGGTCACTTGTTTTCTTCATTCAAAATTCGGACAGACCTGAGTGTGACTAGACGTCCGGTTCCCTCTACATAAGAGAGAAACCCGAATGACGCCAATTCCGTCGGGGATTCTACCATTCCATTGTCACACGGCAAGGATGAAGGTGAATTTAATCGTATTTATTTTTAGATAAACGCATAGTTACTGAGAGATCTTGTTTCGATTTATCGAAAGACTTGCATTATTTGTCGTAATAATCACTGTTTACTAACCCACACTTCCTCCGCATATATATATATATATATATATATATATATATATATATATATATATATATATATATATATACATACATACACACACATATATATATGTGTGTGTGTGTGTGTATATATAGCATATATATAGTATGTGTGTGAGAGAGAGAAAGTGACAGAGACAGAGAATTATCATAAAGCGAATCGTAAATCTCGTTCTAAATGAGCAAAGATGTGAGCTTTTCTTTACAGTATGATATTTCTGATCTAATTATATGGATTGCATTGTTGGATCTATTACGTATTTCTGGGATTACTTTGGATCTGAACTTAAGTATGCTTTTAGTTGTCTCTCGAATGACATTATCTCTTGTCTCGTACCGATATCGATTTCAAGGTCCCATTATCACTTTAGCTTCTTTTTTTAGGTGATCCGTATCAACTGGGATTATTTATCATAGACTAGAATAGGTCTTTCTAATATTAAGCATTTTTACATTATCAGTAGCTGACAGATTTCAATCTTGGTCATGTGACAATAAATCCCATAATGCTTCTGAGATCTCGGTTTATCTGTCATTGATTTCAATTCTCCTTCGTATTTATAATCGTTCCAGTGCTGTTGTAAATCTTTCCGTTGTTTCTAGTAAGGAGTGATACAAAAATCGCTTATTTTTGGCATTATTTCTTCTGTTCATATATTTATCAATATTTCTTTATATTTTATTCATGCAAATTGAATAGTGGAACTGTTAATTCTAACATCAAACGTTACTATTTTTCAGTGTGCGATAATAAAGTGTCGTTTACCAACTGAAAATGCGGTACACAATCATATAATTGCTTATATCAGCACAGGATATTTTGGCGGTGTAAGTATGAGCAATATTTTAAAAAGGCTGAAATTCTTGATTACGCTTATTTGTGGGTCTGTGCTAGCAGGACCGTTCGGAGATTCCGAACCATCTTGTTTAAACAGTTCCACTTAGAAGGTTTAGTTTATCCCGTGTCACGGTTTCAGGCAATGCATTACATGATACACGATCATCTCCACAAGATTTCATATCAAGAAACCGCCATTGTTGACGAACGGTTAGATCTGAATTTGACTATTATGGTATGAACTCTAACCTCTAACCGCTGTCCTTATTGCTAACGCATTGATTAAATGACTTTACTTCCTGGAAACATTAGTGAATAATTCATACATTTAAATCCCTCTGTATTTATTTTCTCACGGAAAATGAGTATACTAGTTATTTCAAATGTATCATATTTTTCCTGCTAATGATTCGTACTTGCAAGTACAGATTATACCTTGAAAAGTGCTTTATCTATATAAAAAAGTGTTTAAAATAGTTTAGTACTAACATTTCATCTGTTTTATAAATAACTCGATATTGTACACTGATGAAAATTTTAAGATAAATACCACATTATAAAAAAAATATTTTGATTTTGATTCGATGTATTTACCGAGGTACATTTTGCATATCTTGAAATTGTTTTAGCCACTAACAAGAGGAGTATCAAGTGTAGAATAATTAGTTATTGCATGTTATATATTTGTACAAAGAGTTTTATGTAAAACAATTCTTATCCAGTTTCACTTTGTCAATTCATTGACAATCTTTGCAATGCAGCAATCTCATGATAGAACTTATTCTTTTCCATGTGTGTTATTCAAATATGCAAGTTGCTTACTGTAATCTTGCTCTAAAGAAGTTTGCCAATGGTGTAAGATATCGTAATAAAATTTATAGCAAATAAGAACTAGAACATTTTCTCGTAATTTTTATATTGAAATGTTAAATCATTTAGAGATAACGCTGTTATTTTTATAGATTTTATATCTATATAGGAAAATATTTTCCATCGTTATTGATTATTTTGTCAAAATATCATTATTTTACTTTGATAAAAAATGAAATATATATACAAATTTACATTTTGTTAGATGTTCGAATTTCATAGATTATGTAAAAGTCATTTTGATTGTCTATGATTTTTGAAGTCTGTAAACAATGTACATTTGCGGATAGACTCATGTCTATATCCTCATCTTGTTCGTAGTCATTTTTTCTTCTTTAAGATATTCGTTATCGATTAGATTCACGTTGTTTTAGTCTTTGAAACCATTTTACCATTCTTACGAACGTCATCCATTAGTTTCACCAGTTCTAATATTCACGGCTAAGACGCGCCATTTTTCGCATATTGTAGCGAACTACCAAAGTTACCTTCATATTTTATTGGTGAGATTTTATTTCAACCCTGCAGCTTTTTGCTACGAACTGCTTCTCTCTGGAATCACCTTCCAAGTGGATGTTTTTTCCGATCACAAACAGTGGCAACCTATAAAAGTCTAGGGTTATCTCTAATATTCCCCACATATCTGTATAAACTCTGCATCTTACTTTGTAAGAGTCTTCCCAGAGTGGCTGCCGGGCCTTGCAGTAGTGAACATCGCTGTAGAAAAAAAAAAAAAAAATGGAAGATGCATAGGTTATTTCTTTTAATTTCACGCAAAATTGATTCTACAGCGTCTTGGTTCCTATGTTCTGCATTTTTATTTTTCGCTAATGATAGTATCTTTTACCAACTGACAGGTATTTCCTTAAACGTAATAAGAAGAGTACACCGACAGAGAAATGCATTCTTTATTCAATGATTCACTCAGGAATCAGGTAAAAACTATTAATTTTCCTTTAATAATACTTAACGTATATGAATACCCAGGTGATAAAGAAATAAGTAAATTTCGGAGATACATCAAAGATTTCTCTAATATAATTCGTGGGGTGATGCTAGGTACATTTACAAGATATAATCGTACAGAGTTGAATCTTCAATTGCTGTTAAGTTGAAAATCCATGAATGATTAACATAAAGTGTTCGAATTAAATTTGGGTAATTAGGCTCATTTCACAAATACAAAATGGTGGATCTAAAGAGAAAGCTTTTTGTATTTGTGGGGTTTTGTCTTTTCTTTTTATTGGATGAAAGAAAATCTCTTAATTATCAAATCCCCGCATTTTATGGAAAACAAGAAAGAACTGCCATTTCCAACCAAGAATGATGAATAAATTCCACTATTGCCTTTATCCGAGCGCTGATAGAATTTCCATTAAAATTGCCCTTTGTTCTTATCTCCATTTCCCTCTGGGGAGGTAAAAGGCAGTTTGCTTTTTTTTATTTTTTATTATTGAACTGTTATAAATGTCATGACGCACTGGACAGAAGAGGTCATGATTTGGGAGCTAAAGTTTCATTCTTGATAATTAACGTAATAATCAATTTCTATTTAATATTATGAAACAGAAATTACATTTTTAGAGGTTAATTGTAAGCCACAGTCGATCTTCGCCATAGGGACAAAGTGAAATAAAAAAAATGTCCGTATCGTTTTAAGGTTAACACCTCCATTATTCTGAGCCACGCAGTTGCTGTAATCTTTTTCGTTCGATATCTTCTTTTTTTTCAATGATTTATCCGTAGGAAATCTTTATAAATTTTATCATTTGTTACGTTATATATTATTATTTATTTAATTTGTTTTTGCGAGATATTGAAATTATTAAGAATATAAATCTAATATATTCTAAATCACATAACTAAATATATATTTTATGGGACATAGATTCAAGTCAGGAATAATGAAGTTTAAAATCTGAGCCCCTGTTGAAAAAAATGATAAAGAAATATTTAAGTAAACAGTTTTGCCGTTAAATTCAACACAAGATACATTATATAAATCAACATAATGACAGAGTGTCAGCTGGCACATGAAAAATCATCACCGAGAAAATCCCAGGAACTAGACCGATGCCCAAACAATAAATTATACAACATCAAACCTTCTACGAAAGAATAGCATAAAAATCTAAAACAAGGAAACATTAAGTAATAATGTCCAGTCTTCATATTGAACACAACGAGAAAACACACTCTTACATTCTAAAACAAGAACCACCTCCAATATGTACTGCATATTAAGAACTATACACAATAAATCAGATACTAAAAAAATGTAGCGGTATCATTTCAATCTGTTTAAATTTCTACCAAACAATCAACATGGGCGAAATATTTCAGGACATTAATCCATATAATATCATCTAATTTCTTCAAGAAATCAAGTTGTATTCCAAAGTATAAATTCAAACACATATCACCTCTTCTAAGAATTATGTCCTCACTGACATATATATGTAAAAAAGCTGAGTATAATTTACCATGTATTCACTTGTGAAAGCAGAATAATATATATCATATGTTATTGCTACAAAGTTCCTAGGGAAAAAATAAATGCCGGCATTAAATGACACATAAGGAATTTATATGCCGTTAAACAAAAACAAAATCAATCAATAATTTGGTAAAAATATTACGTTTAAAATACGGAATCGTTTTATTTAAATAGATTTATGAAGAATTTGATTTATTCTTTTTTAGTGAGACCGGTAATGTAGTGATGTTAATCCCTTGAGCATTAGGCACTCTCTCTAAAATATTAAGAGGAAGTAGAAAATATCAAAAGACAAAGACGTCACTTAGGCATGGAAGTCACGTGATTGGTTTCCAAGGCTTTAAAAAAATATATTTTTTTTAAATATAAAAATAATTTATGAAGCACAAGTCTGTTAAAATGAGGGCACCATGATACTTTTCAAGGGGCATTCGTTCATCCTGTTGCACCGGTAGAGAAATGCCTTCTTGGAACTTGCCTTTGGTCAAATTATATGGACCAGAATTAAGCAGCGTAAAAAACCGGCCACTACTTATCTCCCCGCCCAGGCACAACCCGGACGCGTAGTAACAACGGGTTCTGTAAGCAACTTCTTACAAGTACATTATATACTGGCGTTACATAACAAACAAATGGTTGATAAGCAAAACAAATCAAGATTTATAAATTAAAACTCTTTGCTTTATAAAAGTATGTATTTAATTTTATTTATTTATTTTTTTGGGAAAATATTGTTTAGGAGATGTTTGGGTATATTGTAATGTATCTTCCTTCCGAAAAAGAACTAAAAGCTAATTTTAAAGTTAATGAAATGTGTACACGTTCATATGCGTATATATGCAAACGCAGTTTTACAGTTTAATTCGTATAAGTATTCGAATGGAATTTAGCACAAGGCTAGATTTCATGTGGACGTCCAGCGGGTACATGGGAGTAGAGATGATAAAAATGTTCTACTTCCTTCGGCATTTCCAATGCTGTATTTCTCAGGAATACTGTTTATAACCCCCCCCACTCCCGCTATTTACAACAACAGGAAAAATTCTGCCTGGTAGGACGCTTTTCTGAAACTGGTCTTCCTTATACTTTGCTTTCGGCCTGAAAAATTATTAAATGATGCACATTGATTTGAAGCCTTATCAAACATGCATATATATATATATATATATATATATATATATATATATATATATATATATATATATGTGTGTGTGTGTGTGTGTGTGTGTGTGTGTGTGTGTATTTATGTGTATATGTATATATGTATATATATATATCTATGTATGTATATATATATATATGTATTTGTATATATATGTGTATATATATGTGTGTATATATATATATGTGTGTATGTGTGTGTATATATATATATATATATATATATATATTTATATATATATATATATATGTGTGTTTGTGTGTGTGGGGGGGATGTGTGGGTGTGCACGCGCGTGCGTAAATCTGTATATTAGAAATTAAAGTTACCGGTGATAAAAACAAATATTACGAGAAAGCAAGTGGTTCAAGTAAAAGCGGGAATTTGCATCAGCACGAGAACGTAAAGTAAAATACCCGTAAAAAATGTCTTGAGTGATTCGAATGCCTGAGATCTTGATTACATTTTCAGGCGCAATACAGTTTCTTTTGTAAAAATCCTTTCACCGAAAGGGTGAATTAGTGTTAGAAAATATAACAAAAAAAAAATTACTATTAAGGAGAAAGGATATTAAAAGAACATGAATTAAGAAAACAGAACATAACGATTGACATTATATATAATTTTTTTTTTAAGATCAAAGTTGACTGGAAAGCAAGAAGGCTGAAGAGAATTCCACAAGCGAGATGTGCGATAAGGGAACTTCCTTGCATAGAACTTGCGGTTATGTACAGCCAGTTCTACTGTAAATCGATGCGAATTCGCCAGCCATCTAGTCTTCTTGATGTCTTGTGTCTCATCAGCATGTAGGCGACCATGATTCTCTTCAACTTCCCTGTCACTTTTATCTCCTAATATCTCCTAATATCTTCTGCTATTTCTCCCTAATTTTGTTCCACTGTTCATTTACTCAAACTTAATAAATAGGTTATGCGTTGTTTTCCTCTGCCCATCTTTCTTTCTATTGTCGCTTGAGTATCAGATCTTTTCCAAAACCTACTTCCTCGTTATGTTCCCTAGAAACCTCAACAGTCTGTATCTGATATTAAATATAGTTTTAATTTTGTTCCCATTATCTCTAAACCTTCATCATTGCTAAGATTATTAGTTTATACGATCATCAGCATCCTTCTGTAGAACCACATTTCTGTTGCTTCGCGTATCTTCTTAATCTTTGTGGAGAATGACCAGCACTCACTGCCATAGAAGTGATATCATGTAAGAATTTGGTACTCTTTTCCTTGTTTCTAGCGAACGTCTAATTTATCGTACTCTACTTAGCTTTCGGAATGCTAATTTGGCTATCCCAATACGCCTTCGAATTTCAATGCCACACATCACCCTCCTCTTTTAGAATACTTCCCAGATATTTAAAGTTAGGCATGTGTTTGATTTTGGTATCTCCTATTTGCATGTCGTATTTAGGCTTATCCTTTTGTTAACAACCATACATTTATCTTCTCGCACTTGATGTTTAATCCTTTCTTTCACTACGTTCTGTAGGTTTTTTTTTATAGCTTTCTTTCTGCGTCTGCTAGCAAAACACTTTCATCTGCATACATCGTGGCGGCCAATTCATAAAGTCTAGGTGGCATAGAGGAGAGTCCGTCAGAACAACTACTATGAAAGTTTTTTTTTTTTTTTTTAGAAAATGCACAGGACATCAGAGGCAACAGACAATACGAAGCAGCATTATTCAAAGCATGATCGAATGTCAGACTTATACGGTTCGAGGACAGTTGCGTCCCTTGCAATCGTATACCAGGCAATTGCGTCTCTGGATCTTTGTTTCCTTAGACAAATTCGTCCTTGGATAGGTCCGTACCTCTGATATATTCTTTGAAGCTTTTAAAAGCAATTATCATAAATTTTGAAAAAAAAAACATAGATAATAATCACACATTTTCTGAAAAAGGAATTTAAAGAATAAAATAAAATAAATTAACAGTTTATTTTTGTTTAAAATGCAATGATAGATTAACGCTATTGCAAAATCCCCAGAAGTTTCTTTGTTTCATCGGTGATTTTTCTCAACATAGTTATCGCTGTAAATTTCCTCGTCCACAAATATTTTTCCACAGGTCTTTGATTTTTGGAACTTAGCCATCTTTTCCAAATGATATATAATTTATAAAATACAGAATCTATTAGATGTTTGTGGTACGCACTGCTATAGTGAACTGAAAGTGCTAGATTATTTCTTTCTTGCAAAAAATAATTTTTTCTCTCTTTTTTATTTATGGTAACTATCTTTTTGCTTCTTCAGAATAATTAGTGATATTGATGTGAAAATTTCTATATTAAACAATTCTTTAAAAATAATGGCAACTTCAGAAAATTATCTAAGATAAGCAATTATCCAAGGACGTATATGTCTATGAAGACAAAAGTCCAAGAAGGCAATTGTTTAGCAAACAATTCAATGACAGACAACGTTTCGTCCGCGAGAGAGGCATTGCAGTGTGGAAAATCATTCGTCATCTAAACTGATGTATAGAAGCTTTTGTACCATATCATATGTGGAAAGAGAAGAATGGAAAAATTCTGTCCATACATGGCTCTAATACTCCATTTTCGGCTTGATCTGATTCTTGTGAAGATAGAGGATAACAAGAGGAGTCAGGTAATTACTAGAGAAGTAAACGGAACCATTACCCAGCATCTAGCGGTGGATTGTATTTACTTGGCCTGAGTTTAATCCTAACAGGCGCTAAAGGTACAGCGCCCCCTTGAAGAAACGCATTTTCATCGTAATAGCTGAAAATCCTGGGTCCCCTCGTTGAAGATGGAACGTCACTAGTTTAGTTTTCGAGGCACTGAGTTTTCCTCCATTTAGCTGTTAGAGGGAAGTCAGAGTAGAGATCAGCTGTGAAGCTCTGGTCATCTAGTTTTGGAGGTACATCCGTATATCATTGTATCAGCGTAGATATTCCATGATATTAGGATTATATTCTTCGGCATTTATGTAATGTAGAAAGAAGGTTAAACCTAGAGGCGAATCTTATGGGACGCCTGCATTGATCGCTTTGTCCTGGGAAGACTGCTCGTTAACAACTAGCATCAGGGACCTACAATGAGGATGAATATAATAATTGAGAAACACACTCCTAGTGATATTATCGTTAGAGAACTTGCGCGGTATCCCTTTTTGCCAAACCTTGCCAAAGGGCTTTGAAATATATAATACAATAGTATTTTGTGAGGAATGTCAGATAGGATATCAGCAGTGGACCGAGCCGTTTGAAACCCGTACTGTTTGTCGCACAAGTGGTTTCTTCTATTAAGGCGATCAACAGCGTTCTTATTGATTAGCGCTTCAGAAATATTCCTAATGACACTGATGAGACTGATGGATGTATATTGTGACGTGGATTAGCACTTAGCCGCATTCACGAAGACTGAGCAAAAAACTTCAGACGTGCCACATACTTGGGAAAAGATTTCCCTTGAAGTAGAGTTTAAAAAATTTCGAAAATATCAGGGAAAACAATGCGTTAATATTCTTGAGTATAAACACTGGGATTTTATCTAAGCCAGTTTTGTTCTTAGACTCAAGGGATCTTCATACACATATTACTGAGAATGTCCGAGACGAGTGACGTAAGGAAAAGAAATGACATTTGTCATCTAAACTTGCATTAAAATTAAATTGTAAATTGAAATCACTTTAACGATTGAATAATGATGCTAGATATTTATGAGTATTGCTTATATGTATTAATCACTTATCTTAGTGGAATTGCGTTATTTCAAAATTTACGGTCGGTCTACTGGGTGAAATACATCCAGCAGTGAATTCCCTGTTGATTCCGATCTGGTGCGCTAGATTCACTTATGAGAAAATACCTTTCGAAAGGTATGAATGCATCTCTTCTCGGCACAGCTATAGGCTTAATAGCAGGAGGGGTTGGGTACAATAGAAATTTTTGGTAAACAGTCTACCATAGAAAGAAAAGGTTGACTACCGGAGGAAACATCCCGGCTAATTAATTATGTATCAAATGCGACATGATCGTCCAGCCATGTATCATGTATGGTACTAAACTGAATGAGTTGAAAGATATTGACGAACGTAGTTCTCCCCATCTTTCTGTCTATTGTTGGTTTCAGTACGATTCTGCCCTTTTACCATCTGGATTTTCATTTTTGAATAATCGTTTCATACAAGATCCTTATATAGTCTTTTAATGTTTCCTATAGCTCTATATGCCTTGTGGCTGTTAGATTCTCTATAATCTATTTTAACATTGTTTATTCTGTAATTTCAAAATTTCTTTCTAATTTTATGCATAGGTTACATCTCTATCTATAAAAGGCAGGATGTGTGTGTGTGTGTGTGTGTGTGTGTGTGTGTGTGTGTGTGTGTGTGTGTGTGTGTGTGTGACGAATGCAAGGCCGCAATTTTCGACGGATTTGCATTAAAATTTACATGCACATGCTCCAAGTTAGCGGGAAGGCCAAGACCGACGTTGCATTTCCCAACTTCCATCGATAGTGGAAATAATCGATTTTTTCATTCTTCTACGGAAGTTTTCAGGTAGTTTGCGGCCATTTTGTACTGGCCAGAGTGAGAACCTATAGATGGCTCCTACAAATTGGCAGGAAGATTCTATTGGCCAGAGTGAGAGCCAACAGCTGACTGACACGAATGTTAAGTAGCATGCTAGCATGCAAAAAATATCGATAGCTGCATTCATCACAAGTGGGAAAAATTTAAATCTGCATGGCACTTTACTCCAATTGGCTCATTTGCTTGCTTAAACTCAACGTTAATTTTGATTCCGCAGTACTGGGTTGGGTTTGAAAAAGTATTTGTTGTTAACATTCTTTTTTCTTTCTTTTCATTCGGTTTTTCCAGTTACGAGTCCTTTTATAAAGCTGGTCGTTTTGTGTTCATTTTGTTTAGTTCTTTTCTCGTAACAGATTTAATGTTTGATATAGAGCTTAGAAAAATTCGCAGTGTGAGATAGGCAAGAAGTAAGGCATGTAGCAACATCAGCACGGCAAAGCGCACTCCTTTAAAGGCAAGGAAGGTCAAAAATAATTTAAGTCAAGTGATAGCGTTTACTGTATGAGTCGTACGATTTTTGAATCAAGCACGGGCAACGCCGGGCCATGCTGCTAGTCATTTATAATGATAAGGACTAACAGAGTTAAAGGTACGGACAAAATTGTTTGTGAATGTGACTGACAACAGCAAACCTTAAACTCTACTAGATACCAAAAATACGGCAGCAACACCAAGCTTATGGATAATCTAAACCTATACGTCAGATCTATTTAACAAATATGACATACTAATTAATATAGTCTTTAGATAATTAGATTTAGTATGTTTTTGTGTAAATGGCTTTAAAACATCCAAAAAAATATTTTTCTTTGTCATTTGTGTACAGCGTTCTTTCAGGAGCTGAAGGTATAATGTTTTCCACAATTTCTTACTTTTGCAACTCTGAGCAACCTTTGTCAATTTACCGTGCAGCACAGACCCTGCTAAAAGAAATGCTGGGAATCAGATTCTTTATGTAGCCATACGCTCTCCATTTTCTCAATTCCGCCCCCCCCTTTTAACAGATTGACCTCATAAAACTTTCGTCTCCATATTTAACACATAGACTAAGCTTAGTAAATATCAAGAATTAAGTCAAGAACAATATCAAAGATTATAAAACAAGCCTGGGATTCATGGAGTTGATCAGGTGCATCAAAACAACGTGATTGATTAAACTGGCTTGAGAACAATCAGGTTTTTTGATATTTTTTTTATTCTTTGTTTCTCTATTCATGAAGACAATCTGATAGATTTGTTATCAAATAGGCTCTTTGAATGAATACCTGCGTCTGTAAAACGTTAAAAATATGTATTGTTCACTTGAAAATGTCAATAAATTCGAAACTAATTGAATAAGTTCTTTCCGGTGGACACCTGTGACCATGTTTATTTTTAACTACAAGGCAAAGGTTAGAATTCAGTATTATTTATCACATTCTTCTACATCGAGCTTGTTTATTCTCGCCCTACCTGAATAATATAAATGTAATTTCAGAAAGGAAATTAAAATATCTGAATGAAAGTAACTATAAGGAGAATGTTAATATTAATATTTCCAGAATAATTTTTCTTTAAACAGAATATTACTAAAACAGATGTTACGGAAGGTTTGTCGAATTTATGGTTTCCTATTTATTTCCTACAAAATTATAAGAAAAAAAAACAAATCTCTCGACATTCATCGACTATGATGCTATCAAAATATATTTTCTCTCCTTTGGACCACAACTATTTATGCCCATGAAACTGACATGCAATTACTCGAAACAGACCGGGATATTTACAGTAGTATATATTAATCCCCCAAGGCAAAAACATGTACAATTAATAGCTGCAATCATTTCTCATTGGCCCCTTTTATTTATGTCCCTATTTTTTCCATCCTCTCCCTCGTTAGGTGGTCAGTGATCTCAGTTCTCTGGTGGATGTGGGGCCCTTTTCGTTTTTTCGCCTGTGTGTTTTTCGTTTTTGTTTCCGTGTCTGGATGACTGCCTGTCTGTGCTTGTGCTATGGATGAATGAATGTTTTTATATATATATATATATATATATATATATATATATATATATATATATATATATATATATATATATATTAGTCCGCATTGATTTCGTCCAGTTAACTGATTATTCTGCCACATTTAAGGATTGTGGTTGTTTTTGTTACTAACATGATTTTGTTTAGTTTATTGTAAATAGATTACATTCATATTGTATATACTCATTGGGGATTTTTTAATTTGTTGTTTTATTCCCTCCCTCAACATACGACGATTTGTACATGTGGGGATAATTTACCGTTTTCATTGAGACAATGAGGTATTATAGTGGATGTAGTAAGAAAGGTTAGTAAGAATGTGTTGTTTTGGTGGTAAGGAATACTGTTTGTATGCTTGGGTCAGTGCTGGTGGCTAGCTAAATTTAAAATTAAGACAGATGATGACCTTCCTTTTCCCCATCCCCTTTTCTTAGGTTTATGCTACATTTTTTGTATTTTTCGCAGAAATAAATACCGTAATATCTGCAATCAATTAAGATCAGAAACCTTGAGATCTATGCCTGGTGTGGCATTATGTTATTATTCATTTTCTTTTTTATTTCTTTCTATTATTATTATTATTGTTATTATTATTATTATTATCATTATTATTATTATTATTAGTAGTAGTAGTAGTAGTAGTATCACTAAATTTCGGTCTCTGCTATGGTCATACTCCCTACCAAATCTGCGGAAAAACTAAGGCAGGTAATGGTGTGTTATTATGGCTAAATATCATGATTCATTTTTCTAACTCCTATAACATCATTAGAGTTACATGTTTAAAGATCTTTTTTAGTTTATGGGCTGTATATATCAAGACAATTTTTTTATTTACCTTAAGCTGGGATTTCCAGTGATTTTTTCAATGTGTTGCTGTATTCCATTATTTTATAATTCCAAGCGAACCTACCATGACTGTTACTATTCTTGTTTTCAATTTCTACATTTTCCAATTTCTATTTCTAGGTCATTATACATCTATATTTATTCAAATTTCTTGGTTGCTATGTTACAGTCCGCTGGGAAAGCCATATCAATTACTAGCCATTTCTTTCTGTTCATTTTTTGACAATTATGTCCGGACTATTTGCTTCAATCTTACGGTCGGTGTAATCCCATAGAATTTTGATGTCTTATCTTCGATTTCTTCTTCAGATTGTTTTTATTATTATTATTATTATTATTATTATTATTATTATTATTATTTTTATTTCTTCCATGGATATATGTTGTATACGCATTTCCTTCTTAGTCCCAACCAATAACACAATGGCGTCATGACATTTTCCACTAATCATTTTTTGTAAAAAACAAAAACAAAAAATAAACCAAAGATTACAAATATTTTATGTAGATGAAGCTCTTCGTAATGCGTGAGCTGAACATGTGAGTACAATTGTTTGTATTTCTTGAAGGCATGGACTAAGAGTAATCCCTTCAATGAGACTATCGGAACGTTTTCCAATCTACCTAAGGGCTCCGACTAGTGATGAACACTCGTACCACATCTTTTTTTGATTTCCACTTCAAGTTTCCTTTATTTTGATATTTTACGATCTTCAAATATACATTACAATATGTCAATAAGGATTTTCATTCTTTTCTTACGGCCTTTGATCACGATGTCTGGGTGATAGATTTGAATGTGTGTGTGTGTGTGTGTGTGTGTGTGTGTGTGTGTGTGTGTGTGTGCGCGTGTGTGTGTGTGTGTGTGCACTGTAACGTGCCATAAGATTGTTACCGGTCCTATCAGTTTATTATTATTATTATTGTAGAAAAACCCCCGTTTAAATATAACTTAAAGAGTACGGCCAATTTATTAAGTATAAATATCTTAAAACTAAAATTGAAATATATCTAAAAAGCTATTGCTATACCGACAGTAATTGCAGTACAGGACACATTCAAGAATGTACAGACAAACACTTTAACAAGATCTTGTTTACTAGTGATTGTACAATTCTACACTGTATGGAGTGGTTTACTTACTAAGGAGTGTAGTAAAGAAACGATACACACTCTATATAATAATTAGCCTTTATTATCAGCAATGATGGAGATTACATAGATTTAGTACCTTGCTTTATGTCAGATAATGGCCGGTAAGTGTATCTAGTAAAACATAATAATAAAAAAAAAATTCTTCACTGTTCAATATGATAATATAAATGAAGGGAAAAGAGCAGACATCGTTACTATCCTGAAGGAAATGTAAAGTGTGCTGACTGAAAAAAAGGACAAGTAAGTAATTGATTTAATTAAAAGCAGAGCTTTTTTTTTCAGATTGTGTACGTCGCCTTTCGAACTGAGATTGAAAAAGTTCAAATATAGAGGGGTAATATTTAACCTATGATTGATGCTGAGATGCTTCATAAAGCAGCAACAGTAAGCTTCGAATAGCCAAAATTCGGAAAAAGTGTTCATTGGACAGAGGAACTGAAGAAATGTCAGGAACCTCTGTCAAATCATATAACTCGTTCGTGATTTTTTTAATTTCAGCCTAATAACTACTTGAGATAAAGGTTTTAATAATAATAATAATAATAATAAGGAAACTGCAAGAAATTGGTATGAACATAACCCAGACTCTGTTACGAAGATAGGACCTGTAACAATTTTATGGGACTTTAAAATACACACAGACAAACCAAGCAAACCATATCGCGCATACATCATGACGACATGATGTGGAGACGCGTAATTCGGCATATGGTAGCCGATTATGATCCCCACATACTCTAGAGTGGACCTGGTTTCTTTTGTCTGGGGGAAAACTTGTGTGCAATGAGTATAATGGCGTCATGCTACTCATTTACACGTAATTTAGCGTCGATCTCGAATCCCAAAATGTTGTTTATTTGTTTATTTTCTTAGGTTATGTGACGTACATCGGTTCTCAAACTTTTCCGCCACTGTTTGATATAAGGCGACTGCCAGCACAAACATTCATAGCTGTTAGAAATGCTAGGGACATGATCGAGACGCTCTTTGTGAAAATGGGAAAACCATAAATAATTTTTCAACTTTAAACGTACTCAAGTCACCGAATCATAGCCAAAATTAACAATATGTTTACAGTCGAGAAGGAAGAAAACATGTCAGACAGTGCGTCTTTTGGAAATTATTTTTATTTGATGATTTTGTATATGAAACGCAAAACCAAATTTATACCGGCTAGACTTGAAAAATATTTCATGTAGTAGATATGTTTGTTGCAGCCGAACATAGGTACAGTATTAGAAATGTGTTATGAAAATCTTGAGCGCATTCAAAATATTTGTAATATTAATGTAACAGATGTAAATATAATTGTTATCGCGATAGAAGCTGACGAGAAGATTGTTGTGAATAATTCAGAAGGTTTGAACAACGGAGAAATGTCTAAAAGATCCACAAAACGTAAACTAAAATGGAATTTTTGGAACGTGTGATTCAGGTGTTTTGGAACATGCGTAATTGTAGGGTTCCCAAGATGTCTACAGAAAAGGTTGGCATAATTAGACATGCCAGAATATAATACCCTTACAGCGTTCTTGAAATGTTCAATAATTTTGAGGTGTGTGCGGTGACAGAGGAAATTTTGTTTGTCTTTTCACTTTATACCCGGCGAGAGCCACGAGTCACGCAATTCTAACATAATATTTCAAAACTTGCTTGAACACTTAAACACTTTTTTGGCTTCTGTAATTATTCAAAAGTTTTCAATAATTTCTTCTACATTCTTCTACATGAAAAATGTGCATAGAATAAAAAGTGGTCTCACATTTAAGACTGTTTTCCATCAATCGTATATATAGAAAAATGGCCAGAGAGAAAGGAAAATAGTGGTGTATTGATTCAACGAGTCTTTTATACAAAACCACGGGTAGAAAAGGTTAATGTGTTTAATAAACCTATAGGATTATTTAGGAGAAATGGTGTAATGGATAGAGGCTCGGAGAGCTGGGTTTGAATTCAAGTCGAATCCATTAGTTTTACTTAAGTGCTAATACTATTGAAAAAGGTATGAATCCTCTTCTTCTCCCCCCAGCAGGACAGACCGGGTTCTATAGCGTTAAATGGCAACTGTTCGACCGCAGAAAGAAAAGTAAACCTACTGCGGAAAAATTCTGGCTCATCAGTCATCTATCGAAATATAAATGATCGCCTAGGCGTGTATCACGCATGCCACATACGTAATACCCATGAACACATAGAAACACATAAACAACCTATATACTATTTTATATACACATTCATATTTTTTAAACATGTTTTGTTAGATAAAAACAAAATGTGCGTATATAAGTTATTTTGATCTTATTTCTAACGTATTGAGAATTTTGGATGTGTGTGTATATATATATATATATATATATATATATATACATAGAGAGAGAGAGAGAGAGAGAGAGAGAGAGACCTGTATATTAAAAAAATATAATATAATATATATATATATAGAGAGAGACCTGTATATTAAATAATAATATATAATATAATTATAAATAAATAGGCATGTATATTTAAAAAAATACCGAAGCATAGAAGATAGAAATTATGGGCATATTTTTGCAATGTCTTATTAGAATCATAATATCTATTTCGTTTTTACTGAAGAGGCACAGTTATTACAATTTAATATGGATATTTTTTAAATAATATAGATGAATATTTATTTGAAAATCCTTATTGCATTTGAAATGAGAAGGAGCGTAATTAACCTAACTTTGAATGCGGATCCGGGATTTGCTTTAATCTTCCTCTTCTTGATACTGCAATTTGCCTTGTTGTGTCAAGTCAGAATAAGAGAAAAGCTCAGTCGGCGTTCCTCGTGCCTGCATTTTAAATACCTGTAACATCTTTACTTTGCATTACATAACAGAGTCAAAGATTGCTGACTGAACACAGAATCATTAGAAATGAAGACATTATGTCCGGTATTAATTAGAAAAGAAATGGTATGAGGTGAAATTATTGTTTTAATTTAACCTGTAATTACTTTCTGAAAAAATAATCCAGGTAATTCCGTGAAACTTCAGCTTGATATATTTAAAGAAATATACTGATAAATTCTAACATTTAATTGTCCCGATGACAGAGGGCTAATAAATACTCGTCCTCTGTTCACTACATGACATGGAAGTCAAAATCGTATTTATTTTTCAATGGAATTATACGAGGGATTACACGAGGGGAGTATGTAATGAAAATAATTCAGCGTATTAAACAGGAGCAGAGGAATTAAAATAATATAGATAGATCAAAATTCTGGAAAGTTTATTTAATATAACAGGAGACAGAGAAGAATGTATGGAGAAGTGTCCAGGAGGAATCAATGAATAACCTACCGATTGTGATTGCATGAATTGATGGCAGTGCGTTGACAAACAGCGATGGAAATGGAAAAAAAAAAGCGTTATCTTGAGCTACACGGGAAAGGAAATTTTGCAAAGTATGATTTCCCGCATTGTGAATGTTCTTCAGAGGAATGCTATATATACTATGGATGGAAAAAACGAGAAGATTTTAAAGAAAATGGGAAATAAACGTATAAATTCAGAAAGATGCAGAGGCAGTTTCTAGCACATATAATAATGAAATACAGTTTGGAGAAATTAATACTCACGAGATTTAATGAATTTACCTACCTTATTTTTTTGCCTTTAGTGATAGCAGACCAGAGACGAAGACTAATTGTAAAGTGACTAATATTGTTTAGCTCTACAAGAGAAAAGAATTTGTAGAAAAAATCATTGTCACCATTATTCGGAAACAACAAACTCATAACAGAAGTAGAATATTGTGAATTTAATAACATGTGGATATTAGTTGAAGTAATAACTATATTTTCATATTTTTATCTCCTACTTGTGAGATTAAGCTACGTTTTTAAATTGCAGAGTATACTATGATCTATACTCTTGACTCGGGGCCAGTCTAAGAGTGAGAAGATCTTAAAATTCAAACCGGGGAGAAGACAATAGGAAGCAGCTTTCTTACTTTTCGCAGGTATGCATGGAAGATGGTAAATATCACGCATATTTGACGACCGGCAAAACAATACACGGGCATTTTTCGGGGGACGGAAATTCATTCAAAATTCCAGGGGTTGCACTATACAGGAAGTTACCCTATGTATGTGTATATACGCTAATCGTCTACCAGCTGAAGAGATATGACTCTATTTACAAAAAAAAATTGTTTGATATTAAAACAATCTACTTTTTTATTATTGTGTAGCGTAAATAGTTCGTCCGTAGTCTTTTCTTTGTGAACATTATTCATTGATATTTTTCCTGTTTAGAGTTAATCTTTAAAAGCATAAGGCTTTGTTTCTCATTAGCCAAGAAGAGTGAGTATCCACTGGTAACTTTTGACATCATAAAATGAACAGTCATATTGACTATTCCCGATAGAATCAGCAAATTGAACTTGACCAAATGTTGCAGACTAAATTACCCATCAGCCAATATTTTCTGGTCCTCAGATATATTGTTGAATGCAGTTTTAAATTTCACAAGGGAAAATACGTCACAAGGGAAGTGGACAATCTAATCAATTCAGAACGCTTTCTGTCCCATCTGTTTATGCGCAATAATAAGTGACGCTATCATTCCACATCATTCAATAATTGCTAAACAGCTTTGAGATGATAATATAACTGTCCAGAATTAGTTCTCTACAGTTTTCAAGAATCTGCCCTGTCACAAACACTAAAATAAACACTGCCATATTTAAAGGGCGATAAAGTAATTTCTTCAGAAAGCCTCCGCTGAATAATAGGTATAATTTCATTTATTAGGAAGGACTAGTGGCGTCAGATGATCAGCCACCAATTGCGGTAATATCCTTCGAGTAAAAACGTAAAGAGGAAGAACTTGTTTACCACAGTGAATACCCCGTGGAGACCCCGTCAAGATAATCAGGAAATAAAATGTTTCATTTTAACAAAAGAAAGAGTTGCAACTGAAAGGGCAGTAAGTCACTTATCCCATGCCGATTGCTATGCAATTAATTTGTCCAGCACTAAAAACACTCAGTTGTATATTATTTGATAGTCAATCAAGGGGATCATATTCCGACTTATCCTATTGATTGTTTGCATGAATATGATTATGAACAAAATATATATTGATATTAAGTTTCAAAAGGAAAGATTAAAGAAACAGAAATAGATAAAGAGGTAGATGTTTATCCCTTGTTATCCTGTTAAGATTTGGGTTTCCGTTTCTTTCTAAAGTTTTTTTTCATACTCTTTCTCTCCCAGTAGCTCGTTGCGTCTTTGTGGAATTATTTCATTGCTTGTGGTGAAATGATTACAAATATATATTTGTATGAACTACAATGTCTGAAAAATTATTGGCCTAAAATTAATCTGATGTTTACTGCTTGGGTGAGATACTTGCAAGAGGATCCAGCCTAGAATATTCTTAATCCTTTAAATTTATTTATGTACTTAAATGTAATCTCCTGTCAAGTTATAGGGGAGACATGACTTTCCACAGATTACTTTCTATTTACTATTTGAGAACTGTCATTTAGAAAGAAAATAACGAGGTTTGTTATTGTCTTCTCTACTGTTTTGGATTGAGGGATATCCTTCTCCAAGACTTCTTATCTTCCAAGCCTATTGCAACTGCTATTTAAACCGTAGCTATAAAAAAAAGTGGTTGAAATGGATTTCTGCATTATCCACGGATCCTGTTTTAAGATTGGTTAATTCATTTTCTTCGGATTGTCACCCCCTTGTAGTTCTTTAAATCCAGAAAATATTTTTAGATTGAAAGATGTTTTTTTTAGATAATAATTGTTTAGTGAGAGGATTATTACTAATTAACCTATAGCTGCTGGGAGAAGCGGTGGTCTCAACTTTCCCAGGTGTATTTGCACGTAAGTGATTTCAAAGAGAATTGAAACACATGGTATTCACTAGCGATCACCATCCTAGGTACTGACCTGGCTCGACTTCGGCGATCGTACGCGAACCGATGTTTCAACAGGATCTGACCGTAAGCCAAATTATTTTTGGCAAAATTATACGCAACAGACTAGATCGGAATTTGAACTTCTCTTACCGATACCATTCTTCCTGTTTTGATGACAATTGCTTAACATATTTGAAAAGCATTATCAGTAAAACTATGGGAAACGTCAGATTGGTATATTGAAGGTAACATGCTCAAAATTATTCATTTGGTGAACGAAAATCAGAGACCAAAGGCGGCACACCAATATGTAGTACATTAATCTATTGTGATCATGTATGATGATTATTATTGAAGTAAAGGTTAGAGGCTCGGATTGAAAAATCGGAGAGCCGAGTTCGATTTCCAGTCAAATCCATTACATTCACTTACGTGCTAATACCCTTGGGAAAGGTATGAATATTCTTCTCCCCCAGCTATAGGTAAATAGCAGGACAGTCCGTCTTCTATAGCCTTGTATGACAACTGGTCTATCGCAGAAAGAAATGGTAACCTACTACGGGAAAAATCTGCCTCGTCATTCATGTGATACCTGCTTATGTGATACACGCTTAGGCGATCATGTATTGAAAGACACATGATCGCCTAAGTTTGTATCACACATGGAACATGACTGATTGTGATTATATCTTTGTTACATTAATTATTTCATAATAGAAATATTCCAGAATATTGTTGTTAAAAAGTTCTGTGTCGTCGCTTGATGTTGAGTAAGTTTACCGTGTTGATAAACAAAAGTAAAAATGTGGAAATGATTCAGAAATTGGGCAAACGAGAACAAAACAAAGCAAGAGAGAAATCTTTATTCTATCCGAATTTTTGTGTAGAGAAAATGTTGGGGATACATATTAAAAGAAAGTGCAAAGTCAAGAAATTTCTTCGGCGAACGACTTTCAAAATGAAGGGTGACTATAAAAAATGAGGAACTTAATATGTTGGTTAGTTAAAAGAATGGGTGTGATGTATTGATTAAGCAGTGTTCCTCTATTACACGGGGTACTAAATTTAGAATTCTCTTTCGTACAGAGGACGAAAGAGAAACAGTTAGTCTCCTCGGACTCACGACACGAATATACCAACTTTTTTTTTGTTTATGCATGTCCAAAATTGAAACGGGCATTATTGATGTTGACAAGATTATCAAAGCATGCGTTAACATCTTCTACTATATGTATAAATGGAAAGAGAATTTTGAATAATATATCGATTGTTTACATTGTTTCCTACTAAAACTAAGTAGAGACTACGTCATCGAATGATCAATCATTAAGCAATTATACTCTTGTAATTGGGTGATAATTGTCTTTTAAATCAATTCATAATAGTACGAGTGTATTGGATATATTAATCCATGATAATTTTATGTAGAAGTTTAAGAAAGTCCGTTAACTTTAGAATGAATGTAATCGATTAAAGAAACGGCCAAATACCTCAGCTTCTAATTGGTGGAATCGAAATTGATCAGAACCAGAAAATATATAGCGGTGGTGAGTTCAATAATAGACAAGATAAAATGTGACATATTAATATGGATATTCATCGGATCATGATAAATGGTAATTCACAAATAAAGTAAATTATTAAAATCGAGGAAAATTTTTAATTTTTAACAAAGATGAAAGTGTTGAACCATAACCATTAATATATATATCCACCTAATATGTATCAGCATCGTTTCGTTTCGTTTGTTTTACATTTAATGCCGAAATTGAATGCGTTTTAAATGAAACCTTGCATTTAAACAGTCAAAACTTTTATTTTAAGCAGTAAGGCAACTGTCTGTTATAGTTATTTTTTTCATTATATTTTTAAAAATCTTTTAGTTTCTCTTAGGAACTGAAATATATAAAATGAACCAGTAACGGTACATTTAATTACCTTATTTAGTAGTATTTTACACAGGTTGAATTAAATTTGCTGCAATTTATCAGTACGTATTTTATGGTGAATTACTCTTGGGATACTACAAATACTTCCTATTTTAGGATACATGAATGGGTTATGGCAGTATGTCGATTATGGATCATGGACATAATGAATTCTTCTCTTTTCATTTGGTGTTTCTTATGCCATTCTCCTAGAATTGGTTCAAATGTGAATAATTTATTGTTTCGACAGAAGTACAATATATACAGAAGGGTATGGCGGAAGTTCTCTTTTCAACATTTGAAGGAGAAACTCTGTGATATAAAGTTTTGTTCTACCGATGGATACTGAGAACGGAACATATGATCAACGATGAATGACAATGAGAGAAGCATGATTTAATTTCAGACCATAAACTGTGAATTTAAATTTCTGGAAAAGATTACGAGGAAAGATGGCTTTATAAATCTAAAACACACTAAATATACTGAAGGAGCAATTTGAAACAGCAGGACGAGGGCGTATATTAGAATTTTTAAGAAAAGTGTTTCAAACCGTAACTTTATTTTATTTTTTTAAGTATAGGTTCGGTAGTAAATGACTTCCTATATTATTTAGCTTTCGAATATTTTTCAGCAACAATATAATAAAAAATCTTTTCATATATTTAATAGTAATTTCATACTTTTATTATATTTTTTTTCACTTTTAGATTCATTTATTGTCATTTAATTTTTAATATGTCAAATTTGTACGTTTGGTAACGAAATGTTCACTCCGTCATCCAGGGTAAAAGATATTTATGGTCGTTCATTGATGTGTTAGAGGTTTTGAGTGTCCCGCTGACACCAAGAGAGAAACCGTCTAAAGTTTCAATTCTGTAGTGGTAAATTCTCGGTGGAATGATCAGACTGATCGCGACCGACCCACAAAAACCCCAAAGGCTGAGTAGAAAGATTATATCTAGACGATCCCAGTAACTAAACTTGTGGAAGCGGGTATCGCCAATGAGACTGGGATAACAAAGGTGAACCTTTATATACCAAGCATCCGATAGCCCGATATAACCAGGTTTGCCAGATTTTGCCTGTCTCAATCCCCTTTGAACTGCGAGGGAGGCACTTCTGACTAAGGGTATGGGCTTCTCTACCGTCGCGCAGAGTTTTGTTTTTGTATTTTTAAGCTTTTCACCTGAAGCAAGGCGGGAAGCCACAAGCACACAAGGGGTTACAGAGGATTTGGAGCGAGAGCAGATAGGCGTGATAGAGGAAAGGATGAGAACAAGGATGTTGGATAGATCAAGGCAACTGGAGATGTCGATTGACATTACATTTCAAAATAAAATTCATTTAAATGGACACGCCGAACTCTTACATCAGCCAAATACGGGGTCCTCTCTCGGACAAGTCTCCGCTGCTTCGTAGCTTTCATCCTTCAACATCACCTCCGCTGATCAGATCACCTGGCCAGAATGTGTCCCACTCAAACCCTACGTATTGCCCTGTTTAGCGAACTCGCCAGCGGCAAGAGGCTAACCAATCGCGAAAGAGAGATTCTTTCGGGTCCAACCGTCAACATGTAGAGGATCAGCGACGTGGTGTTAGGAGGCCCGACTCGCCCACTCGAGTGCAACACCCACACTCCTCTGTGGATCCTGCTCACGACTCTTCAGTAGTATACTGGGCCTCCACATCCATCTCCGTCACCGTCACCATACGGGAGAAAGGGAATAAGAAGAGAGGATGAAGATCCCGATGTTCGGATGCGAACGCGGCCCGACTAGTATATATTAAATTCGCAACTGTATATGAAGTAAAATACATGTTTTGAAATATTTTAATGTTATAAAAAATAAAAATTCTATATTATTTGTAAATGATCGCTAATATATTTTCGTTTAATGTTCCACGTGTTTACAAAATATTTTAAGAAATATAAACAGAACATGTTTTTTCCAAGATAAGTAGCCCATCGTTTTGTAGATTTATATCTTCTCATAATTTCGATAACGACGAGTCTTATTTTATTAGGTAAGTAACGCGGATTCAATTCCTAAATAAGTTACATATTAAATCGTTCATGAATCTATCATATTTCCTCGATGTTTAAAGAATTTTACAAAAAGAAAGTCATCTTTCCTAGAGAAAGGGTAATATATCTGATAATATTCATTAGAAATTTAATGAATAAATTGTTGTCAATTTGCAATTTCATTAATCGTTCGCATTGTTTTTCAAAGATGATGATTATAATAAAAGATTTTTTTAAACGGGATTCTGTCATTTTCTTGCTATGAAATTGATTAACGCATGCATTATCCCGTCCTAACTTATGTAAATTAGATATAATTGAAAAAAAAACTGAAACGCGCTTGTAATTCATTTTTGGTCAGGATTTTTTCCGTTCCTAAATTATATATTGATACATTTAATGCATCTGTATTTGCATGAGGATTTGAACTTGATGTTTTTATCCACTTGTGTAAGTGAGCATTTGTGTGTTCATAACCATGTTCCCAAATAAGTTTTAAATACTTTGATATTAATATAAAAATAACTGAAAAGGATAGATGTATTAATATAAGACGTTTAGTGATAGTAATTATCACATACCCTGTTATCTAAGGAATTAAATATGAATGGATAAGAAGTTTTCTCATTTTTCATCTGGAATCGTTGACGATTTAAATGTTACTAATTTCGAAAAGGCATTTTCTCTAAGATTTAACCTTAAATTCGCTGCAGAAATTAATACAATAATTTTTTTTATATCTCACATTGCGTAAATCATAAACTCTGGAAAATGAATTAGAAAAACGTATGAAAAAACATATGGGACATAGCAATGGAATGCTTACTTCTAACATTTAGGTAGATGTGATAAAATACATACATATATACATACACACACATACGTGTGTTTGTATTCTCTAAAAGTACTTTTAAAAATTATATTGCCTTTTTTTCACATTTTCGTATAATAAATTCTAAATGGCTATCGAAATTAATGAAAGATTATATTTGGTTCTTGGTTCTATTTCCTTTCAATTTCTTTCGACAGTTTAATCATTGTTAGGAATTGTGGGTTGTTAGGTACTTAGATAAGATTTGCTAGCTATCTTTATTTCTGTGTGTCGTCTCCCTACAGGACGTACGCGACCATGGATGTCCAACTCACCCTATCCCCTGTAGCTCTCAATAAGTTTTTTTCATTGGTACTTCCCCTTGTCCCTGTTCTTTCATCCACTTGCATAAGCCTGCTAGGTATGTCATGCGTTGCTTTCCCTTGGGGCTCTATCCCCTCTATTCGGCCTCCTTTCTCATTACGTGTCCAAGAAATTTCAGCTGTTTCTTCCTGATGTTAATTATAAACTCCATCCTCGTTTATATCCTCCCCAAAACATCACCGTTGCTCACACGTATAGTACCTGCTATCTTTCGCATCATTATGTAGAAACATACCTAGCTATCATTGCTTTCCCATCATCTTTAGGTAGCATTTTTAGTGAGGCTGGTTACAAGTTATGAGATGTGAATACTTTAGCATTACATTAAACACCGCCGATCATGGATCAGTCGAAGACGAAGATCAGTTCAACGACCAAGAGAAGGACTTCATCAAAGATGGTCATGTTTATCTTAGGGTGGGATATTGAAGGAATTATGCATTTAACAAAGAATAGACAATTACAGGTAATCTGTACTGTGGCTAACTTCGTTGTTTGAAAACACATTTGAACTAAAAGCGCTCTCCTTAGTGAACAGAATGGGTGCCATCATCCATCACGATAATGCTCGTCCTCATACAGCTCGGCTTACAAAAAATCTTTTACAAGAACTTGGTTGGGATATATTGCTTCAGCCAGTATGTTCTCCTGACCTTGCTCTTTCTGATTATTAATTATTTCGGGGACTACAGAATCATTTGGATGGTCTTAGGTTGACATCACGAGAAAAGGTTGAAGATGATTTGAATTTATATTTTACTTCAATACCTAAGGAATTTTACAGGCTTGACATTTATAAGCTTGATGACATATGTAATGACCTTCTAGAAAGCAAAGTAGGTTATTTTACCGGATAAATATTTTCATAATCATGGGATGTTTCATTTTTAATACAGACCTTTGAATCGGACATTACTTTTGCATCAACCTGATGCACCCTGGCATATTTATAATGCAGGGATTCAAATTATGACAAAGTGACGTGCAAAAGCGCTTACACAGCAACGGACAAGAATTTATCAAATATATTCATTCTTCTTTTATTCCTCGTCATCATCATCGCCGTATTCTTTCTTTTTTTCTCTTCCTTCTCCTCCTCATCATCATCATCGTCGTTGTTGTTCTTTTTTTTCTTCCTCATCATCTTCTACTTCTTGTTCAATTTCTGCACATCATCCTTGTCGACGTCGTCGTCACCGTCCTTCTTTTTCTCCTCCTCCTCCTCCTCCTCCCTTACATCATCATCATTGTCATTCTTCTCATCATCATTATCATCATAGGTGTAGTCTTCATTACTATTCCTCCTCCTCCTCCGCCTCATCATCATCGTCGTCGTCGTTGTCCTTCTTCTTCTTCTTCTTCTTCTTCTTCTTCTTCTTCTTCTTCTTCTTCTTCTTCTTCTTCTCATCATCATCATCGTGCGGTGTCCCTCTATTTCTCATCATTATCGTCGTCGTTCTCCTTACCTCACCCTCCTCATTCTCATACTCCTCTTCCTTCTGTATGCTTATTACATATTTTATCCAAGCTTTAAGATACTGTCCACATTTGTAAATATTTATTTTGTTTAATATGTATTGTTTCTCTATGAAAATTATATCACCTTAATTTTTTAATCTTACTAACATTAATTCTAATTTAGTATATTTGTTTTATATAAAATATTAACATTATATTTATAGTTAAATGGTGGTTGCTTTTGATGTGTTGATCAAAATGTAGATGAACTTCACTAAGGTTCATCATCCCACAAGAGAGTGTCATGAAATAATAACGAATGTAAATATTTAATGTTGTTTTTTGATTAGTGATATTGCAGGCGCGATTTCCCAAATGACATGAACATACATAAACAATATTTTTTGATAAGACATTTTTAGTTCCTCAATATGTCATTAATGCAAACTGTTACAATAGAATATGCGTTAAAATATAATCAATAAGAAAATTAGAATAAATAAAATATTAATTAATTAATTAAAATAAATATAAAATCGTTAATAATTAAAGATGAAAGGGAACGTTGAACAAAATTATCAACTAATAGAAAGAAAGAATTTATGTGGGATGGGTCAAATTTGAAAGCCAGCAGAGATTAATGAATTTAATTCAAAAATAGGAAAGAATTATATTTTTATTTTATCAACCATATTCTTAACAGCCTTTTATTGCACACGGATTTGTCTCTCAATCCTGAGATGTGTAGCTAAAAATCTTTACTAATTAATCTTATTAGTGTATATGCGATAAAATAAAAGGAAGATTATTTGTACATTTTTATTCTTATAATCGAGCATCCACCGACATTTGCATCCTTAAAACACATAAAGATAATTATATATGCAAACTAACAACGCCCCACCCCGGACTTGGAAGACGAACAAAATAACAGTAGAGTTCTATAAGTTGTAAACTAAACTATTTGATGAATTATTTTACTAATAAATCAAGTAAAGGTAAATTTCAAGACGAACACGATTCATATCAGGTTACACAGGTTTCAGTTGCATTCCATCCCAGCTTGTTGCATTTCATTGTAATTCATACGTGGAGTAACAGTATTTTCTCAAAAAACGTCGTTTATACAAAAACTTGTAATTTTATACTGTATGTAATTTTAAAATATATATTTAAGACAGGCATATTATCTAAATATTTTAACGTTGTTAAACGCGGTGTTTTTTCTTTTTTGTTAAATCGCGTTCTTTGTGTGTTGCAATATATTCAAGAAATTACGGCAATCATTTATTTGTTTAATAATGCTGCTGCTGCTACTACTACTAATACTACTACCACTAATAATAATAATACAGAGACAAAGCAATAAAAGTCACAATGTGTCTTCATATTGATATAGATGTACCTGCATGGTGTAATGTACCTTTGAAGAGCTCCAAAGACTTATTAACATACAAGGGCCTTGAAATAGAAATCTAAAAAATGTAGCACATTAAAACCTCAAATATTTCACTAGTAGTTGGAGCCGTTGGATTGATTGAAAAAGATTTCAATAGACTCACTGAAGGGATTCCTGGTAGACTACACGTTAAGGAAATACAATCAAAATTAGAGCCCTTCATTACCAAAGGCGTTATCTATATAAAATATGAGTGTGTGTTTTCTCTCAAAAATGCTCAGTGGAAAATGTCATGATACCATTTTTGACCATATGTCTCTAGTCACGACAAGGAAAGAAATGAGTACACACGAGAAATCAAAGAAAATAACAATAATAATAATAATAATAATAATAATAATAATAATAATAATAATAATAACTAGAAATACAGTGAAAATTTGGAAGGTTTTCTCTTTTTCATATAAATCTTAATTCTTAAATTAATGATTGAATACGCTCATGACGAGTTGTACGAATATAAAATTACGGTAGAATTTCCTCTATCACTTCTTTAAATATTTGAGCTTAATAACTTCAATATAATATTGCAATAACCATAAGGGTGTACAAATGAAAATATTTGAAATAGTAAACTTTTTCGATTTTAATGAAATAGACGTTAAGCACATTGAATAACAGAATAGTCCATTATTTGTTAACTATTGGCAGAGCTTAACACATGTGTTACATAAGGATTGACAATAATAATAATAGTAATAATAACAATAATAATAATAATAATGGTAATAATTGACATCGCAGTAGCATCAGATTTTAATCTATCTTAGAAGAGCTTCACAAGTCAAACAAAATACAAGGATATTGAAATGGAAACCTCGAAAATATGGTAGATGAGGACATGAATAATTTCACTTTTAGTTGGATCCCTCTAATTGATAAGCAAATTGTCAGGTAGACTTACTGAATGGGATTTCGTGTTAGTCCAAGCATTAAAGAAATACAAAACATTGCATACAACAGAAATCAAAGAAAAAACAATAATAATCACATACATTTAGTGAAATACAGGATAATTAGTTTAATAATCTATATATCTATAAAATCAATGATATCTCTGTGTGTGCGTCTGTTGTGTGTGTGTGTGTGCATGTTATTAATCCCAGCTTTACAGTAAACGTATGAATAAGGAGGCGACATTCATGCGTTTGTAGCTGCAGATTGAATCATGCTTTGACGCCTCATCCTTATTCTTGTCTGATTATTTGATTTTTCAACAATCGAAAACATTGAAATAATTTAGCACCGAGCAAAAACCAAGCAGGAAAGTTTTAACGATAGAATTCTTTTATTAAGAATAATTAAACACTTGCGAAGGACATATCGTAAAAAAGCTCCGTTTGTTATAGCTTAATATACCACCGAATAATGAAGCAATCGGATATATATATATATATATATATATATATATATATATATATATATATATATATATATATACAAGTGTATGATTGGTGTATACGGAAAAATTCCAATTACCAACAATTACTATTCTTAAATGAGTGCTCAACACAGAGTAAAAGCGAATATAATTATTTATTTAAAAATTATAACATAAATATGTTATAAAATCACTACAAAAGTAGCCATTTTGTTTCAACACCTTTGGTGTCTTATCAAGTGATGATGTTGAATGTAGACAATTTACATTCATCATCATCTGATAAGACCACCAAGGTGTTGGAAACAAAATAACTTTTTTATAGTGATTTTATAACATATTTATGTTATAATTACAAATAAATAATTATATATATATATGTGTGTGTGTGTGTCTGTGCGCGTGTGTGTCTATGTATGTGTGTTTGCGTGTGTTTTACATAGTATCTATATCGATGAAGGAAAAGATGTCTGCGTGTTTTTATGTCTGCGTGCGTTTATGCTATTTTCGATGAAATTGTACTCATTTCTTGAAAATTTACAAAGATAGGTGAAGACCAACTTTTCATTTTCCCTGTCCCCGGGTTTGGCATAAATATCAATAAAACTGAAGGTGGGCATAACTTTTTTTGCAGAAAACCAAAGGAAAGTTACACGCGAACAAAATGTTTACTGTATGAGCTGAGGTTCTTTGCACGTAATGCAAACATAGCTCATCTTACGGGTTTTATGTAGAAAGCTTGATACTTTTCCTGCGACATTGTCTTCATGCAAAAATAGAAAAAAAAACTTTTTTTCTTAGGTAAAATAAAAGCTTGAATATCTTCATTTTTTATCTAATTTTCTTCAGACATGTTCAAATAATTGCCATTGTGCAAGAAATAAAACGGTGTGGTTTTTGTCCTCCTCGCTTCCCCACGTATAACAGAAAAACACGAACACCTTTTCATAAAGACAGTTTTTCGGCCATAATTCTCTCATTTTTCATCAGACGTTTTCCAAATTTTCCAGGTAAATTACATATGACAAAGACATTGACATGCGCCAATTTTTGGTTTAGATTTGACGAAGTCAGCGACAAACTTGATTCAAAATCAGATTTTTACATTTAGCCAATAGTTTTCTCATATGATTCCGTCCTAAATTGGCATTCGAAGAACTTTTGATGGAAACATTTTTTGAGAAGGATTATTCAAACTTTACGTTTGAATAAACCTTCTCAAAAAAGGGAAACATTTCCTGAAGAATCTCTTAACCACAGCTTTACAGTAAACGTGCTAAGAAAGAGGGGCGTTCATGCATTTGCACTTGACGTTTCATCCCTATTTTTGTTTGATTATTAAATCTGTGAAAGATGCTATACCATTTGAAAGTGATTATGGCCATAGAAAATTTACTGAATATCTAAAATATTGAAACAATTTAACCCTGAGCAGCAAACAGGCAAGAAGTTTTTTATCAATTGAATTTTATTATTATTAAAAACAAGAAATCACTTGCGAAGTACACACTCTAAAAACGATGTGGGTGCGTTTATACAAATGTTCAGCCAGGAAACGCCGGATACTTTGGCTAGTGTTAGTAATAAAATTATTCGAACCGATATGTTTTATTTTTTTAAACTGAAATATGATTTCTAGTGGCTGATGAATATGTTTTCTAACACAATTATTTGAGTATTTTCAGATTACGATTTTTACTGAGAAATCTTTAATTAGTGATCTTATATGTATATTGACAAAAATGATACATATCAATATATTCAATGACTTTGTCGAGGTGCCCTCCATCTTCTGGATTTCCCCTTCTATATTTTGGATAGGGTCATTCCCTTGTTCAAATTTAAATTTAATTTAAATCAAAGGGAAATAACCTTCAGTGGTGGGGTGTGCAAAAACAGTCTGAGCTGATCACTTTAATATTTATTTGATGCAATACTTGATTGAATGAAATTATGAGCATATTTTAACATTGATATGACAGTTGAATTGTTGCAACAAATATTCTTGTGGAAGTTGATGTCCATATTTTCTCCTTTTAATCTTGTCGATGTGACTACCATCATCTGCATTTATGTTTCGGATAGGAGTCATTCACTTGTTCAAATATAAATTTAATTTATATCAAAGGGAAATTCAGTAGAAGACTTGTGCCTCCTGGGGACCCCCTTTGATCAAAATGAAATACACTCATCCAAGTACCCTGGATAAGGTAGTTTTAGTATATATATATATATATATATATATATATATATATATATGATTATTGGTGCCTATCTACAGAAAACTAGCAGTTCGATAAATAACAGCCAAACAGATGATACAATTATATATATATTGTTAAACTGACCCATTATTTAAACAGAAATTTAAATACAGATATTCCTAAAATTAATTTTAGCTTTTGCATAAAGTCTATGTTGAAAGCAAATTTGGGCCAATTTGAAATGTAAATATATGTTAAATTTTAACAGTAAATATAGCCATCATCTTTTATAATGTCATTAACGAGCGTGAAAATGATTTTTTTTATATGATATAATGAATAAGTGTACATGATGCATGCGATAGATTACGTATTTCACTGTTTGGGTGGTAACAATTAGTATTTAAATATAAGTAACGATTGGCATGGAATAATAAACTGATACGCACTACTTCGGTTAAGAAATGGTTAAAAAAATTTATTGCGTTCCGACATTTTACTGACTAAACGACTTAAAGAATATGCAATTATTTTCATTATAGAATATTTTTCCTTTATTAATCTGACATGATTTATTACTTAAACGCTTTTGATTTACTCGATACCTTTATTTTAGTAGATGCTATCTTTATGTATTAAACAGTATATTTATTCAAAATCATGTAATCTCGTAAATTTTCGAGAAAACTTATGAGCTAAATATGCACTCTCCGTCAGGATTTAAAACTGTGTTTAGCTAGGGGAAACCGTATTTAGATCTGACGAGTTTTCAACTTTCAGCTACAGAGAACCTAACCAGGGAATCTGCTCAAATATGGTCGCCCACTAAAATATTGAAGTTTAAGTAATAAAAACTTTCGAATAAATAAATGAAAAAAATCTTTCGTAACAATTGCTTTGTTTACGATGCGTTACGAAACTGAGCAGAGATATATGCTTTCAGGGATCGGGAAAAAACCGTTTTGAAAAGCACTATTCAAGATTGGTTTAGCCAGTAGCTTCTCTCTAGCTGATAAGTCAAAACATTTCCGAAAATTTGAATATTCAGGCTGGTAGAAGATAATAAAAACTACATTGTTTAATCAATAAACAGGTCATACAATATATATATATATATATATATATATATATATATATATATATATATATATGTGTGTGTGTGTGTGTGTGTGTATGTATATATATATATATATATATATATATATATATATATATATATATATATATATATATATATGGAGGGGGCAAGAAAGGAATGGTGGACACTTCAGAGACGATTATTTCAAGAAATCCTTACATTTTGTATGAACTTTATTTTTTAAGCATTTTACCCAAGCAAGGCGGGAGAGCCACTAGCAAGGGGTTACAGCGCGTGAAATTAATAGAAAAGATGGGTTGTTTGAAGAAAGGATAAAAAGAAGGACGGTAATCACGATCAAGGCATCAGAAGATGTAGATTGACATTGCGTTTAAACTTTTGAAGATTATAGTTATCAGGGAAGCAATTGAGAGGAACGGAGTTCCACTGTCAGAAAGTGCGAGAGAAGAAGCTGTTGGAGTAGAAGAGGCAGTTATATTTAACTGATTCGTCTATAAAAGCGTGGGACCGTGATGCCAACCTTGTAGCACGTTTAAATTCATGCAGCAGAGGCACCATTGAAACCACCTTGTCAGAGCAGTTGCCTTGAAAATATTTGTAGATAAGACACAGAAGCTAAATCACATCTTTAAGAAAGTGAATGTGGACGAGATGCCAGATGAGCACATGTCACACTGAATATCCGTTGTTGGAATTTGTGGAGAGTGTCGAAATGAACAGCGGGTGCACCAGACCATATATGGGAACAACATTCAATGCAAGTATTAATGTTAGATTTGTAGATTTGAAAGATGGACTCAGACATGAAAAACTTTCTGGCTTGGCACCGAGAAACAACTTGCTTTGCGGAAGCTATAGCTATCGATTCAATGTAGTTGTTCGACCTCAGGTCAGTGGAAAACTTGAGACCAAGAATGAACAGAGAGTCGCACTCGTGAAGCTGAACAACAGCCATGCAGATAGGTGAGTAAATGAGAGTAGTTTTCTTTTGGAGGCATTAAAATTTAAAAGTCATTTCTTGACCCAGTCACCCACAGATTGAAGGTTCTTTTCGAGACCAAAGATCACGTTAAGTTTGTCAGTCAAGAGTATATGGTAGTGTCGTTTGCGTAGATGCATACTTTGAGAACTGATGACGTCAGGAAGTTGGTTGATGAAGATCAGAAAAATGCTAATTATATAAAAAATAATATTAGTAAAGTTAAAAAAAATAATAATACGTTTATTCGTAATTTATGCTAATATTAAACCGAACAAAATGTGTAGGACCCGGGATAGATCCTTGCCGAACACCAGCGTTCGTATGAAGGCAACTGGAGGAGAAGCCTTATATTATAATTTGATAGGGTTTTTGAATTTTACTACACTTCTAATGACATATCAAGGAAAATATTTTCCAGAATATTTGCCGTGTCCCGTATTCTCCATTATATTATATAACTCATTACTATTATTATTGCCGAAAATTATATTTCTACTTCATACCTGAAATATTTACGGACGACATAGCCTAAACAGTATGACTGATAGATAATTCCGGTGTTTATCATATTTTATAGTTATATATTACATAATGAGTAACAATGAAAAAGAAACACGTGGTTCGGTTGTTCGTTTAATATTAGCATAAATTACGAATAAACGTATTATTATTATTTTTTAACTTAATTAATATTATTTTTTATATAATTAGAATTATTTCTTTAATTCAATATTAGGCGAAATAAACTGTTTCCAGCAGTAGACTTATATTTTTGATTGCATATGAAATAATGTGTTTCTGTAAGATGTAAAGTAATTTTAATTAAGTAAAATGTTCTCTAACAATGGAATGAGAAAATATGATCAACATGATCCTCGCCATTGACCTTGGTAGATTTCATTGTATGTGGCTACAAAAGGTATACTTCTTATTCAACGGATTGTCCATCTTTTCTGTAGTAAAGTTCAAGCATAAAACCTAATTCGAAATTCAGAATCACGTATGATATTGGTAAAGAAATATTGCGAATATGTTGAAGACGAAGAACCTCATGACAAACTCTATCAAAAATGTCACGAATTCTTTCACTTGTCATTATGTATTCATTTTTCTATTTATAAAACTAAGAAAACGAAATTCGAAAAATCACATGTATATATGTCACAGACATATTTCTGTGTGTGTAAATGTAAGTGTTAATATGTGTATCATGTATGTGTATTTCTGTACGTAGAGTATCTGGAAAAGTACACAAGTAATTTAATTTCATATATATCCATTATTTAAAATAATAATTTCAAATAACACTAACGTTAAAAAAACATACCTGAAAAACATCTTCCATTAATTTATCACTGTTGAATAGATGAACAGAAATCTGTGTTAGACCTGGGAGCACGACGGCCGAAGCGTTTTGATAATGACGACAAAAAAGACAACTGTTCTCGAGTAAATATTGTAAATAATGATAACTCCTCATATCCGAAATTCAAAAAGAAACCATCCCTGACTGTTTTACGCCTTTATGTTAGCGGTTTTTCTATGCATTATATCAAATAATTTTTATTTTCCTATGTATTATGCTGCTATACAGGGATATGTTCGACTTACAACAGATGCGTCGTAGCATGATTTCCGTGTAAGTCAAAACGTTCCCACGATCACCCGAGAATATGCACTTACGTCAAAATCCTATGCTATAGTAAATTAATAATCGAGGATATAACAACACTTATATATGACATATGGTAGCATAAATATTACTAAAATAACGCATACATAATAAATGTAATAACAAATAAAAATATAACAAAATGAAACGAAAATAATACATGAACTTAAATAAAATTGTTTCAAGCGTCTTGTATATTTCTTGCCCCTGATGTCATTTGTTCACGGTAGATGAGATGACGAAGCGAGATATCTCGTCCTTCTTCCACTACTCGGAAGCAAGAACAATTCCCGTCTGTTTTTTTCTTTTTTTGGTGGGAATTGACCAACTTATAGCTTAAAAAGTAAATGTACCTGTCACTTACAGGGAAACTCAATATTGATATACTTATGTACATCTTTTAAGTGACAGTCGAATGACTTAAGCCAATTAATTGGCTAGTGTTCGTAATTGCTTCTTACTTTTCAGACCGTTTAGCAATATTTAATTTCCCTTACATTGTGAAGGCTTTCTTTTTATGCAAAGCACCGTTATTAGAACAGGTTCACTACGCTCGGGGGCCAAAATGAAGGCCAGTAAGTTTCCTCAGACACAACACAAAGGAAAGACAGTAAATACAGAACGATCCGATATAACGTAAAACTAGTTACAGGCACACGCCATATTCCGACGTATTTTCCGCCATTCAGTATATTCTTCCGACACTCTCTATGTTTTTAATCAAGAATAACCCAAGCAAGGCAGTTAAGTCACTATTACACTAGGGGTTACTGGCTGTTGAAGAATTTGAAAGCAGAAATATTAATAAAAAGTAAGAACAATAAAAGATAAAACATGCAGTAGATAACGATTGTTTTTTTTTATTTAATTTGTTGATGATACAAGTTGGCTAGAAAGCATGGCGCAGCAGCAGAGTTCCATAAGCGGGAAGTGCGAGAAAACAAACTGTTAGCATAGAACCAACGGTTATATCTAACCAATTCAGTTGTAAATGAAGACTCGTATTGTCCTTAAATTCATAAAATCTAGGTAACATAGCGATGGTCTCATTAGAACAATCACCGTGTACGAGGCAAAAGACATGAGTCGAAATAAGAGTAATGTAACAACGAATCGTCGTAGCTCGCGACTGTCGTAACCCAAGGTCTTACTGTATATTATGCATTTTGAACGCATTATATTATTTAATATTTCCATGTAAGCATTGCTCTTAACAAAAAGAATGAATGTAAATTAGGCGAAAGGCCTTTACACACACACACACACACACACACATATATATATATATATATATACACAAGCGTTACAGTTTATGTACAACTATCAAAGATGATAATTTTTTATAATAACCTCACAGTTATCTGCACATGTCAACAATGTCTTACTTTTTTTTAACTTAATATATTCTTCTTCAAATGCTAAATTACTGCATTTCATTCAATAAAAAGCGTTTTTCTTATCATATTTCGTATTCTAAATACAGTTTACTTTTTTCAATGTATATAACAACAGTGATTATCGCATTTTTATTCATTAATGCCATCGACAATATCACCCAGTTGAACATTGACATGATCATCCTGCACAATATTGGTCTCCGGACCATTAGGTTTTACGCCATCACTTTCCAAAATATTTTCTCCATGAACATCGTTTCAGCTTTATTATCTTTTTCAATTGCCTCTGTTTTGGTTTTCTTTAAATTAAGGTGTTACTCTTCGTTTTCTTGATATATCCTTTCCAGAAATTCCGCCCACATGTTGGAAAGACATTAGTTAGAGTAAGACACCATTCCCTCCAATAACATTCCATTATGTGGGTGATTTTTCTTTTTTGGGAAGTATGTGTGGGAGATGTTTCTGACAAACAGTGAATTTTATTTATGTATTTATTCATTATTATTATTATTATTATTATTTTCTTTGATTTCTGGCGTTTACACATTTTTTTCCGGGTCCCGTCCAGGGACCTAAGGTTAGAAATGCAATCATGACACTTTCCACTGACAAAAAAAAAAAAAAAAATACATAGATAAAGCCCTTCGTAAAGTGTGGGCTGTACTTGTCAGAACAATGTTTTGTATCTCCTTGAGGCATGGACTTCCAGGAATCCCGTCAATTAGTCTACTGCAATCTTTTCCAACCAGTCCTAGGGCTCCAACTACAACAGGGATTCTTGATGTTCCTATATGCCACATTTTCGAGATTTCTATTTCAAAGGTCCTTGTATTTTGACAGCTTTTTTGAATATCTTCAAAGATACATTGCAGTCAGCAGGGACTGCCATATCAACAAGGAGGCACCGTTTTTGTTTGTGGTCTTTAATAACAATATCTGGGCGGTTGGATTTGATTGTTCTGTCAGTGTGTATTGTGTAGTCCCATATTATTATTATTATTATTATTATTATTATTATTAATATTCTTTTCATATTTGCTTCTTTTTAATTATTTTATCTGCTACTTTGGAGGCCTTACGTTGATTGAGATGATATTATTTTTTTGGTTTTTGTAGTTATTGACACAATTTTATAGTTATTTAATTACAAGTTATTTTCCCAACTGGCATTCTTTTCATTGCATAATAGGTTTCATTCATCAAAGGCAGGCCAAAAATTTCTATTATTTGCATTTCTCATACGAGATGCACCTACAACTTAAGCAGTTTCAACAACAAGCACAAATAGACCATTACATAACTTTCATACAAATATTCATATGAAACGAATAATCAAAATGGGCTCACTGTTCATACAACGTGACAATTTTGAAATAACCGATGAAAATTTAGATTTAAGATTATTTTTTCATTAAAAAATCACTAAATAATCTTATAGGACTTTTATTATATTACATATTTATTCTCTTACTTGTTAAATAATTTGTCACCAATTTTAAAGTGGTAACTATTTCATTTTCATTTTTTGATGACTTAACAGAATTATTATATCATCTAACTTCCTTTTTAAATTCATGTATTTTCATTTATTTTATCATTTTTATCGTTTCTTTTGAAATTATGTCATTATTGCAAGTATCTGATTTGTATACATTGTAAATGTTTATCCATATTTATTTGATAACTTCCCTTTACATTTTCATTAGCTTAAGTCAGTTTTTTTGCGTTATTTTTACACATTTTATTGATTTGCACTTTCTGCACTTTGATTTGCACTTTCAGCAGAGATAAATGATTTCATTTTCTATTTGTTAAGCATTTTGTGTAAAAACCGTTTTATTTCGTTTGTTGTGGCTCATACTGTTGTTCATTTGAATCTCACAACTTTGGTGTTAAATAAATCACGATGGACTTTGCCGTTATATAATTGAGGATATCCCTTATATTTTCAATTTGTATAAAATTTGGCGTTATGTAATTAGCGGCAGACTTTATTCATTCAAACTTTGTATGATTGACGTTAAACGTGATGATACATAATCAAACATTATACCATACATTTAAACGGATTTTGAATGATGCTAGTGTTAAATAATAGTTCCAGACGATTATTTTTCGTGGCAGTGTACTTTCTGAGACTGAGCTTTAAGGTCTGATGATAGACAAAATAGGGATGCCGATTTTCATTGACGGACCCGAACGTGGGAATGTTAATGAGATAGAAAGTGATTTCTAGGAGTTGCCTTTTGGTTAAGTTCTCATTTTACCTCCTAGCAGAAATTCAACAAGTGACCAGAGGAGACGGCCGATTAGAAGAATGCACCTTTGTTATGGATTCGACTCCATCAACCAAAAGACCAACCCAGCAGAGAGAGAGTATGAAAAATTAGCACTTGATCTTTTAAAACTGATATTAATATTTATATATTAAAACGTTCTATTTTATGTTAGATTTGGCAGCATATATTTCATGTTAGGGCTTACATTTTCAATCGTTACTTAAATGACGATAGAATTAGGCGTTATACAAATAAAGTTTGACCTTATATTTTAATACAAAAATTTCCTTTGAAATGCAGATTTTCTTATTTTCTTACTATTTTTCTTCCAAATTATTGTAATCTTAAAATTTAATGTGTAATTTTATTTAATAAACTAAAATCTCCATTCCCCTTCTCTACTAAAAGACAAGTCTGCATTCCTTTCGCTTCTTAAATAAAGATTTCGATCAGCTCAGAACTAATATTTATATCTCACAGTCTTTTCTACTTCAGACACTCCATTGCATTTTTCCCATCACAATAACAAATAAATATATAAAGAAATAAATTCATGACAGATCCCATGATATACTGCCGGATGCCAAAAACATTTCGTGCAAGCAGAGTGTTCCAGTTTCAGAATCTTTAAGGGTAAGGTGGCCGAAAAGGCAAATACCAAATAAAAGTGAGAATGCTTGGCACCATATATGTTTTTTTTTAGAGAGTAAGACTACTGACAACTTTTTTCTTTAATGTCTGTTTCCTATTATTTCCATTTCCAACATATCGGCAAGAAGCTCCTAGAGTTGGCGTTTTTTCTTCTTCTGCCATTTCATGATCAGATGGCTATTGATATTTAATCGATTTTTGAAAAGAGCTTTTTGCTTTTCCTGTTGTTTCTCCATGTTTCGCTTGAGCCTGATAACTAGTGTATTTTGGATTTTCGTGATTCATTGATGGTAAATTTCAACAAGCGTATATCCTTGTATAAGTTCAGCACAAGGAAATGTGTACATGCAGGCGTGAATGTAATATTCTTTTGCTATATATCATCTGAGCATTCAAAGTTTTTTTAGGAACCTATATATATATATATATATATATATATATATATATATATATATTTTGTGTGTGAGTGTGTGTATATACATACACACAAACACACACACACACATATATATATATATATATATATATATTTACATACTTACATGCAGTAGAGAAAGATATATGTGCATTGTATACTTTGTCAACTTATAGCTATAAGAGTAAATAATGTTTATGTGTGGGTCTACGCTTTCAGTTCAAAACTTTTCTAGGCTGGCGAAAGAATCCTTGTTGTAGACGTCTGTTCAGTCATGCAGGCGTGAATGTAATATTCTTTGGTATTCATCTGAATATTTAAACGTATTCTTAGGGACTATATATATATATATATATATATATATATATATATATATATATATATATATATATATATATATATATATGTGTGTGTGTGTGTGTATACAGACATATACATATATGTATATATATATATATATATATATATATATATATATATATATTTGTGTGTATACATACATAAACACACACAAACACACACACAAACACACACACATATATGTATAAGAATAAATAATATTTATTGTGGTTCTACGCGTTCGAGTCAAACCTTTTGTAGGTTTTCTAGTCAATCCCTGTTGTAGAGCCCTTATAGACATGTATGCCTTTGTTACATG
>CAHIKZ030004661.1:1855000-1867500 GCA_903632075.3 Acanthosepion pharaonis
TTTTGTTTTTGTCCTGTGTATTTTTTTGTTTTTTTGTTTTCACCTTGAGGACAATAATAACATTACATTTTGTATTTCACACCTCTTCGTTTATTTTCCCAGAATTTTCAAGGAAAGTTTTTTTTTTTTAAATTTTTATTTGTTTTCTTCCGTGTCTCTCAGCAGTCACGAATCTGAAAAGAAAATTGGATTTTCTCGTTAGTTTTGGTGCACATTTCTTCTTTTCATGTGAAATAGTGGGAATGTGTTTTTGTTGTTTTGTTCTTTTTTTACAAAAATAATCAAAAAAAAAAAAAAGAAAAAAGAAAGAAAAACGGTGGCGTCAACTTCAGCCATGAAAGAGGAAGCTGCGTTAATCCGCCAGTTGACAAATTCGAAATTTAGCGGAGAAAAATTCGCTTAATATCGTTGGATTTTTAAAAAAAAATATTTTTTTTATTTATTTGTCTTGTGTATTAATGTTTATCATTACCCTTTTAACCTGGATGATAACTATCTATCTACCTGTGTGTATATATATATATATATATATATATATATATATATATATATATATATATATATAATATATATAATATATGTGTCGTGTGTATGTGTATTTGTGTATGTTCATGCTTGTGTCTCCGACATAGATAGATAATATTAATATCGTTGGATTTTTTAAAGTGTTTTCTCTTACCATTTTGCCTTTGTTTATCTTTACCACTCTCATATATGATCATGTGTTCACACACACACACACACACACACACACACACATCTATATATATATAGAGAGAAGACATCTCTATATATATATATATATATATATATATATATATATAGATATATAGTGTGTGTGTGTGTGTGTGTGTGTGTGCGAAATAGATAGATAGGTATCTAGTCAAATCTAATTTCCTGTCATTTTCACATTGGCTGAAACCTCACATCATTTTAAATTTTAGCTTCACTTCTCTTTCACATTATATTTTTTAGCGATTCATTCTTCATTTCTTCAACGAATTTTCTCGTTTCATTTTCATCTCAGTTTACAGGATTCTTGAAAAATACACCCGATATCTGTGTTTCTTGAGAATTTTACTCTCTTCTTGTCGATGGGTTACATTCTCCTGTCAAGAAAATTTTGAGCTTGACCTCTGCTATCCTTCTGCAATAATAATCATATTTATTCTCTTCTTTTTCTCTTCGTCTCTTCTTCCTAGAATAATAGACATATTACATCCTATAAACAACTGTCTGAATTTGTTATATTCACTCACACAAACACACACAGAGTTACACGCACACAGTGTTACAAAACATATGCACACACCCACACACACACGTATATACATATATATATATATATATATATATATATATATATATATATATATATATATATATATGGTAAGTGGAGCTTATTGGAAATGTATGTTATATCTCACATATCAGTTTATCTGAGAATCGCATAACCAAAAACCGATATCACAATCTCTTATCCATTTAACAAACACACACACACACACATATATATATATATATATATATATATATATATATATATATATATATATATATATATATATTCTGTAATGGTTCTCCAAGGAAAATATTGAAATATTGATGATTAAGGAATCAGTTTTATGGAAGAAAAATGTGCAGTCTAATAATTGTCATTACTGATTTCATATGTATCTTAGCAAACAATAATCTATTAAAATGTGAGAATACTCCCAAAAATGTAGCCGGTTATGTTCTGTGTAGCGGTGTTATCATCATCGATTTATTTTCTGACTTTTGGCTGGATCACTGCGAAATATCTCCCTTTTCTTCTTTTTAGATGTGTGAAGGTGAATGTTCCCGGGGATTTCATTTATTCGTATAGCACCCTCGTCAAACTTTCAAATGGTGAGACTCCGCTATAATACCGATATTTTTTTCTTTTTTTGTCTTAGGTCCATATATACGCATCCAGAAAAAAAAAACATTTTGACACTTGCTAAAATCAGTAGAATCAGTTAAATAAATCATAAGTAATTGATCTCCGCCTTCGTGACGGGATCAGAGCGTATTATCTGTTCTCATTTTAGATAAGAAAAGGCGCGTGATCCCACGTGATTCCAACCCTGCCGCATGTTTGTCACATTCGTGGCAATGATTAAGAATATTGCGTCCTAGCACTATTAGTACAGTCTTTAATTTAACTTCCAATGATTCTAGTTCTCCCAAAAATTATAACTAAACCAGTATTTAGAAATCAGATTTATTCACCATAAACATTTGTCTAGCTAACTGGGGATAGGGATGGATTGTTAATTTCAACGCATCCAAATCGAAACCGCTCCCTATTATCTGAGAGAAATCTTTCTTTTTTTTTCCATCAGCATAGCGGATGCTAATCTCCAGGAGTGTGATTCCTTTTACGTGTTTGGGATGTTTTCCGCTGACATGAAGGGGAATGATAACATTGCATCAATAATTTTTATCTCTGCTGCTAGAAAATTCTTTCACTTTGTCATGCTAAACATTTTTTCTCGTGAGTATCTATCTTACGTATTTATAAGTATAGCATTCGTTCATGTATTGAGTTCTGATGTCACATAGGGGTTCTTGCTCCAGCTATATATTTAGAGATTCTTGTTTAAATCAAAAGAAGAATCTGCAGTGTTTTCGGTCCTTACCTAGCATCTCGTCTTCACTCACTTTCCCACTACCGCAATGTAGCTTCCCTGTGACTTTTCTTTAAATAATTTCGTGGCAATTGTACGATTGATCTTTACCTAGACAGTGAATTTATGCACATTACTAGATCTACCGTATGGTCTCATCATTTTACTGCTGAAATATCTAGATGTAACCGTAAGTTCTCTACTAATATTTTTCTTCTTTCACGCAGTTCTCGTGTGTGTGTATCTCTCCTCCGGCTTCTTGTTTTACACTCAAGTTTCATCTTCAAAACTTTTTTGTTATTTTCTTTTTCTCATTCTTTAATAGTTTTTTTTTCTCATGCCATTGAACACTCAGCAACCTCCTGCGTCTTAGTGGCTATGCTGCTTTGTTTAGGATGACAGGATAAGAAACGATTCTAATCCTTAATGAAGAATATTTTGGGGAGTAAGCAAATGCCTCAAGGTACACAAGGATAAAATATTTAGAGTAAATCCATGACACATCAATCATCTATAATAATGAGGACAGTGTACGTATGTCCGTACTTCTGACAGTTTTTCGATCTCGGACTATCATGAAAAACATGAAACAACAGGTACTGGAGTTATAAGAAGTTAAAATTAAATAATTAACTCAATTAAGGTAAAATATAAACATCGGGCAGATTGAAAGGCTTATAAAACACAATTTTTCATTTAAGTTTTAACATGAATTTCGATTTTCGTCGCAATTGCAACATATATCGTCTAATTAAATCGTAATTAAACTTAAGCAGGGTACACGCAGTATGTTGCTCATGTTTTATGATGTCTTTTTGGGACACGCGTACTATGACGTATTCGAAATATTACATAGTTTAGGTTCTCTAATGTATTTAAGAAAGACTTTATGTGAAGGGAGCATAAAAAATTATGATTTTAGAAGAAAATAAAAAATTGGGCGCAAAATAAATGTAAAACAAGATCGATTGCGTATACGAAGAATGATTATGCCGAAATAAGATTTCGAATAAAGATAAAATAATTTTATTTTTCTAAATTTTTTAACTTTTACGTAAACACGACGGTGATGGTAAAGGGCTAAACCCTCAAAGACTTCCGCAGGAGCTAGCTTAATGTTCACCCTAGAGGATGTCTTCTAAGCTAATAAATAATAACTTGATGTATTGAATAAATGGAAAAAAATGCTGATGTTATAATTTTATTAATATTTCTCACTAGTTTCATTAAATGTTCAAATGAAGCTTACTGATTATTTTTTTATCAACGTTTCACGGTTTAATCGTTGTTAAATTAATTTGCCAAACTTATTAGTTTAAATCGCCGTTTAAAGCGACCGAAATCATTTTATGTTAATATAATCAATAATTTGATTCTAATGAGTTAGCAGTTATTTCTGCTTGCGAAGTATCCGTTAGACAAACAATGTTAATAAGGTTCTCCAAATTACGTTGTTTCCATGAAAATACGGATTAGAGGAATAATGATAATCTCATTTTTTCAGAATTTCTTAAAGAATTTTAAAATTTTATTATATCCTTTGACATTGGTCATTATTTTAACCGAGGCTGCATATCTATGAGATTTGGCTGATGTTTTACAAATTTAAAATTACATTTTGGTACTAATCTGTACGTAAATTCAGAATATATTAATCTAATATTAGTTGCTTTTATTGTAATAATTTCTACCCAATCAAGGCGTCAATGCCACTAGGACGCAAGTTTTTCTATGAGTCTCAAAGTATGAGATGTCTTCAAAGAGGAGGACTGATGAAAAAGACAATAAAATGACAGAATTCATGAAAGCAGAAGATAACGATTAACGCTGAATTTAACATTTTATATGCAAAATACAGATAATCTTTTTTTATACATTTGATAGCACGGATCATCCTGAACTGACAGTAGGATTATCAATTGCTAGGATCTGGTTATTGAGAGACATTATCATTGTGAAACACTATGATTAGTACAGCTGCTATTGGAATCTTTGGCGTTATCTAGCCAGGATGAAAACATCACAGCGAATAATTTCTGTGGAAATCATCACTTAACAAAGAATGAAAGATAGCGTTTTCAGGAAGTGTAAATAACCTGAAGATATTCTTCCTGTAATGTGATACGTTCGTCTGTTTTTAAGATAGGCTCTACTGGTGAATCCGTCATCAAAGCTTGGAAATGTCGATTCAAATGGAGATAACAGCGTTGTTGGCACTGTTAATGTAAAAAGCAAATAAGTGTCTAATGAAAAGAATGTTCTGTATTGACTCAGACGACATCATGTTATCTTAGATGATATTTGGTAAAGAGGCATTTTATCATGAATAGTCAGTCTGAGGAGGCAGCAAAGACTTGCTTTGCAGATTAAGCTAACAAGTTATCTAAACTAGTTAATGTGATCTACTCTAAGCATAAAAGACATTTTAATAAAGACAACAAGCATCCCATGCCTATTAATTATTTTATTGTTTTTCTTTTAAGCATTTTAAATTTTCCGGTTTTATTCTTGAATGTATACAGAAGATGTGAATTGTTTGTGAAAAGTTCTTTTTAAGATTTGTCTCGAACTTTCGACCTGCTGCACTTACTATCAAAACATTATCAGAAATTAAATAAAATTAAAATGTTTTTGTCAGTATCTCTAATAAATACTTTGTTTATAAACTCAACAATATAAGTTACGCAGATGGTACTGAGTTGGTGGTAGACGCAAAAAATATGTCGTAAAGGAAAGCGTCAAGAAAAGACTATCAATTGTAAGAAGACAGAATATATGGTTGCAAGCAAGAGAAAAATGGCTAGAGGCGAACAACGAATTGGAAATGGCGAAATTTAAAAAAAATAACAGAAGTTTAAACATCTGAGACATATTCTAATGCGATAGAAAATAAGACACCAACATTCGAACGGGCATCCAAATAGCAAATCAGTCAATTAGCATAATTTTAATTGCATTCATCTAATTATAATAATATTATATTTTGTTATAATACAAAGGGCTTAATTGTGAAGTAAAGACAGCACTTTAGGACAGTAGTTGAAACCTGTCTAACGAATTAAGTTTCTGTGCCGTTACCCTTTATGCTAACAGCATATCCTGAATTTTAACTAGTAGCGATAAAATTCACTAAAGAATGAAACACAAGTCAAATGTGAAATCACGTTAATCCGTTTACAAAGCAAGGCGCAATTTTTTCTTCTCTCAAATAACAGAGACGGGAATTTTAGTTTCAGTATAATTGGATTAAATAATTTTATTATGCAAATTCAGACATTATAATTTAATAATTCATCATGTTATGGAAATAACTATTATTTTTTGTCGATAATTTTCGAAATTAGATGTAAAAGAGTGTCACTTCTTTAATTTTTGAGTGAACTGAAAACACTAGCTTTAATGCGAAAATAGTTGTAATGAGAAAAAGAAAATCTTGAATCTAACTTTAATAATTACTGCTTTAAATGAACGCAAATGATGAAGAGACATGCAAAGAAAGAAATTATTATTTTTTTTATTTCTGTTTGTTTCTAGATGGACGTATTTGTTTGCATTGAAATGATTCATTATATCCCAAACATAAGCTTAATTTTCTCTTTTATATATTACCAACATAAACTTAGTGAAAATCTTATTATAAAGCATTATCGGTATTGCATTTTTAATTTTTTTTTTCACACATCCTCTTCAGTTTAATATGATAATTTAATAATGGAGTAATATCGGATGCAGTTTTCAGTCAAACAAAAGAAAAGCTATATCGGATGCATTTTGCAACAAAACAAGAGAAAAACTCTATAGTGAGAGAAATGATAAACGATTATAAGGCGCGTAGAATGACATGGAAACAAGTGTAATGATCAGAGAACCAAAATGAATCGGGAATGAATGAATTTGAATATATATTTATATATATATATATATATATATATATATATATATATATATATGTATGAATGTATGTATGTGTGTGTGTGTGTATTAAACTGACTACTAGCATGAAAAATGTAAGACATTATAGAGAGGTGGTAGAAACCAGGACTGACCATCAACTGCAAAAAAAGTAATGAAATGACCAAAACAAAAAGACTAATTGGTTATATCAATTCCAAACATAGACACTTCGACGTCCTGAAATGGTTAGCAAGTTTGTCTTGCTAGATTAGTTAATCCTAGTACACTAATCTTCAGTTAAAGTTACACCACTACTAACCATGGGCATATCATACCCGATTTTGAAAATATCAAAAGACTATTAAATATAAATCTTCATTTGAAATATTTTACATGCAGGCACTTCACACTTTGTACTTTGAGATAACATTAATAGGAACTGAAAAACATATTATTTCGGTAAGAAAATTAGGTACTCAAAATTGTAATTAAAAATAGGAAAAATTGCGCTGGGTACTATATACGCATGTTTAGTGAACTAGGGATAAGTTCACTGATTGTTCTATACTTTCGTCTTTGTGCAAAAACTAATATACGCTTAGTAAATACTAGCAGTAAAGCCCGACGTTGCCCGGGGATGTAACAGTAAGAGATAGATCAAGTATCGACCATCATAAAGACTGTAAAATAAAATTGGCACAGATTATTGTTTAAGGTTGATCAACAAGAACACAAGAAAAACTAACTAATCGTAGTAACTTGTGTTTGTGTGCGTGTAACTATAGGCGGGATTCTGAAGTGTGAGTGTGTTTCCTCGTTAATATTTATTTGTCTAATAATTATGTATATAACTGTGTTTACATATATATTATTATCGCCGGACGAAAACAATGAGAAAACCACCATTAAATGTATTAAATGCCTTGTAAATTCTTTGTTTTATTAATCATATCAGTTTCATTAAGCAAATGTTTTATTCATTTCAAACTGGAATTTCTGCAAACGTCACCATATTAATGATTTTATTCGTGTAACAAAGTCATACGTGATATATTTTATGACTGTTTGCCATTGGTATTTTTTGTATTTTTTATGAATCTACAAGTATTGATTCCCGACATTTGTCAGCGTCTTAGAAATAATTTATAAATAGTTTTTGAAACATTTAAAGACAAGTTCTACTGTTGCTGAAGTCTCTGCATCAAGGAGTTATGTATTCTCTTTCTATGTGCCGTGTCCATTCAAGACATAGCCGATAATAACTTTCCAGAACGTTCTATCTCGTGTGGCTCTTTGCATTCTTTCTCCCTTTGCCAAGTATCTCCACGCATTGCGCAATCCATTCACAAAAATCTCGGCATCTAAATAGCTCTTTGCCTTACCCGATCTCTCTTGCCCTCAATATGCCTCATGAAGGTGGAAATTTTCACCCTATCCTCATTATGCACCCAACTTATTCCACCTTATTTTTCTTGCTTCTGGGTGGAAGCGTTCTTTCTGTTGACATCGATGCTTTTTTAGTATCCTTCTGTAGAATCACATGTCTGCAGATTCCATTTTTTTCCCTTAGCTGTGAGGAGATTGTCCAATATCCCCGGTCATATATGAGGCCAATTTCAACAAAACTTGTTTTGGCAGGTAGTGTTTCTTATTGTCTTGCACACTTTTTTCTTTATTTTTACATTCAGAATGCTTTAAAAATTCCATTTACAAAACAATTGTTTATAATAAAATTCTATTCAATCGGTAGACTCATAACGATTGAAAACAATGTTTTTGTTTGTGTTTGACCAATTCGTAAAAAAAAACACACTAATATGAGCCAAATCATTATATAGGAAAAACCCTTTCTGTAGTCGTCAAAAAACAAATTGAAATTCAGTGTAATATGGTTTGTATATAAAACACCCACTTGAATAAACAAATAAATAAAGAGTTAATCAGATGGACAATAATAAAACAAAATCTTCCCGACACATAACGACTTGTAGGCACGCCATAAAAATATCCCTCACTGGGAACTAACTAGAGGATGACCGCCAACATTAGCCTTGAAATAGATACCCTACCCAACCTAAGCAAAACCTCTCATAAGATGATGAATCTATAGATAAGAATTAACTCTCTGACCATTTAACGAAGAAAACTAGCCTGGCCACTCCCACAATAACGAATGTTATAAAGGACCATGCCTAAAAACACACGTAAACCAAGAGATAGATTATTCCTAAAATTTCACTTGAAGATGAAACGGGACTAAACACCTTAATTCAACTTAATTTTAATAATTATTTGGATGGTTTCGGCTCTCGTTTTTGAAACATGAGAACACTTTTGGAGCGAAGGAATCATATTTTTAAACAATTAAATAATATAAGCTCTACTTCTGTATGGAGCACTGTCTTCTTAAAAATAAAAACAAAAATACTAAGGAACTCCGGATTATGCACCAAACGTGTTCTTTTCTATTTTCTGCATACCTGCAAGTTATCTATATATATATATATATATATATATATATATATATATATATATATATATATATATATATATATATATATATATCGATGTCAAAGATAGTATGAAGCCAATCATGCTGATAGTCAATGGTATTTTAGGGAAAATACATTTAATTCATGCAGTCTGTTCAATGAAGTGCTCGAGTAAATGATTTTGATATATTGAGATTACATTCAACATCCTGACTCCAGAGTTTCTTAGACGGAAACAAATATGGGCAGAAAATTCAAGATATCAGTGAAGAGTGTACGCACAAGGTCACCTAAGTAATTCTGTAATCAGGATACTGAAAATAACATCAATCAGCTAAGTGACAAAATTGAACTCATATTAATCATACACACACATAAATATATATATATATATATATATATATATATATATATATATATATATATATATATTTGTATTTAGCATTTAGGCAGCAATCCTTCCTTTTATGCATGTTTCATTAAAAACGACAGACAAGGTACTATGGTTGAGCTTTTTATTTAATTTTTCTTGTGTTCTGACAAGAGCTTTCTTTTCTGGACACTCTACTAAGCTGATAATTGAATCATCCTTAATAATGGCTAAAGATATAGCCGAAAGCGCTCGGAAATACAGAACATTCGGACAGTTCTTACACACTCTTAGAAATTCGAAGACAATATTATTTGTATTTTTTTTCCGAATTTAACTCCAGAAAATTTCCGTCGGAATTTCCTCCTTGAGATTACAATTAATCGACAAAAAAACATTTATTGCTTTAATGCTATTTGCAAGAAGTGTAATTTGTATACATTTTGATTGTTATACAGAGCTGTTCATTTTTATACGCATGATTTCTGGCACATTAATAACACACAATGTTAGTATTTGGATTTCGTTGCTAATCAAATGATACCTCAATATTTTCAGTCTAAATCTGATTGACATATCTGTAAGTAAATGTTTGTGCAATGAAATGAAACCAGGATCAGTTCTCGGAAGTAACATGATGGGTTATCCCGACTATAGACACATCAAATTTAATCAAATCCTAGCATGGGGTTCATATATGACGAAAATCCGGTGATATGACAGGTAACTCTCCGAGGGGTAGAACACTAGCCTCTTGGGAACTTATTGTATCAATAACAGTAAAATATGATGGCTGAATTTGGACTACGACTGCGCCAAAAAGAGAAGCTAATTTTGATATTAATTACTCAGGAAATTAATACTTGCAATTGATGCTTCCATCAAGAATGATCTGTTTATTTTTTTTTCCTGCGATTGGTTTGCTTCTCTTCAGAATGTTACATCGCCAACACTAGCTCGATGGATTAGGACAAATATTAAAATTTACTGAAGACAGCTTATTTTGTGGCATGGATCATGTATGCTTTTAGACAATATATACATGCACGAATACACACACACACACACACACACACACACACATATATATATATATATATATATATATATATATATATATATATATATATATATATCCTAACCTGAAATTCTCTGTAGCTGAATGTTTAACATCACGTCAGGTTCAATGACAGATTCTATATGTAATACAGGTTTGATTTCTCTCGAGGAAGTCATATTTTCTTCAACATTTCTCGGACATTCAAGCCGCTGAATATAATAAATATCATTTAATTAAAAACAGAGCCTTTGTGATTGTAATAGAATTGCGTTTTATATTGTGTTTGCTTGCTTCATATGTATTAGCTTTCGCTGGCAAAGTATTTATTTTAGTGTTCGCATTTACACATTATAACATTTCTTCTAGTTTAATAGATTGCTTTAGTTTTGACAATTGCTCATCGCTATTTTTTCTCTAAGGATATTTTGAACTTTCTGTTGTTGATATTGTACAGATTTGCTCTTTTTTATGATTTCCCATTTAATGTCGCTGGTGATTTTGTTTTCTTTTTGGTTCCAGATATATTTTCAAAGGGTTATGTTGTTGAGAATCTTTCTGTTTTGAATAAATTTTGTTTCCGAGGTTCCTATGTAAAAAAATTCTTCTACGTTAATAATATTTGTAACGGTATTTTTTTATATTATATTGTTGTTTGGACATTTCTTACTTAGGGGACTGTTGTCTTTGTTTCGGCAATTGCATTCATTGGTTTTATATTGCTGGTTTATGCTATTGTGGTTGTTGTTGGTTTTGTTGAAAAAAGATTTTGTGTTTAGTTATTATTTCCTCCATGTTATCCATGAAGCTCTAACTGATTTTGCCTGTGTTTTTCTTTGATGATTTTTGATGGTTTGCTGTGTTTGGGTAAGTGTATTTCAACTAATTTGATGAATATTTTTCTATTTTCGTGTTATTGTAAGTAGAATTGTACTAGATTATATCTCTTTTTCCTTGTTTTGTTTCCGTTTATATTCTAGTTTATTCGAATATCCGCTCTGATACGTGTAATTTTTTTTGTTTCCATAGAAAATTTTATGTGTCTTATATAACAGGATACACACGTGAACAATCATACCCAAGCACACATACATATAAGTAGGGTGCCATTTGTAAATTGTTGCGATTTTTTATTTTAATTTCGTTTTTTTTTATTTTGTCAATTGCGCAGGGTCAGTTGGGCAACACCTGTGTGACGTGGAACAACATGATGCAATTCACTCCGTCAGAAAATTTAAGAGATCATGTAGTTCTTGTAATTCTCGTCGGAATCTCCAATATAAATATTTCAGTCAGTTTATGTGTCAAACTGGGGACAGTGCAGAGGATTCGGAAAGTGGTTGATGAGTCCAATGGTGATTACGAAGTTATGGAAATCTCAACCTGATGTTTCTAAGACAAGAACTCCCGAATTTCTTGGTGGGGTCCTCAGAATCAACACGCAGATCTACATCAAGTGCATTGGGGTGGTAATACCGACCTGGATAAAGATGGTGGCAAATCGAAAGCAGTATGTCTGGCTACTGAAATCTGAACAATACCACAGGAGCAGAAGAATCCAGACATGCCTGTTAAACAATTTCTGCGACCAGATCGCTCCTTATATCTGGTCACCTAACTCCCTAGACTACAAACACCTTGATTATTGTGGGTGGGGCACATTTGAACGAGGGGCCAAGAAAAATCCTTATAACACGTACGATAAGCTGAAGGAGACGATTATGGAAGCATTCAGCAATTTAAACATGGATATTGTCGACACGTGTTTCAGTAGATTGGTAAGTCGTCTTGAGACCGTTCTTGAAGCCAATAGCGATTTGATTGATTATATTTACTCTTTAGTATTTCACGGTATTAAACGTGTAATTTAGGTAAATATATCCGAAGAAATTGATGTTAATGTGTTTTCGTTTTTGCTTTAATTCAGAGGAAAATTTATTTATTACACTATATATATATATATATATATATATATATATATATATATATATATATATATATATATATACATATTTTGTATGCACAAAGTATACGCT
>CAHIKZ030004661.1:1870000-1887740 GCA_903632075.3 Acanthosepion pharaonis
TCTTCTTCAGTATTTTTTTCATTGATCTTTTAAATGCAAACCGGTTGACAATGTGATTAGAACGTAAAAAAATTATCCATTATGGAATTTTTTCCTCTATGTTATAATGTCATGGTCACGCTACGCATTAAAGCATAAAAGAAACTGTTCTTTTACAGGCATTTCCGAACATTACTGCAGAATTCATAGTTGAATCTGTTCAGTGACGACTTTAATTATTCTTCAATATAAATTGCTTCTAGTATTTGTAATCTGAATTTGTTGTTTTCATAGTGTAGGATAGTTATGTTATCAATTATTAATTTTTTTATATTGCGAATGTGGACAGGAATATTTTTGATGATGTCTTGCAATATATATATATATATATATATATATATATATATATATATATATATATTATTAATTATTCAAAAATATGATTCCAAATCGCGACATAAGAAGTCCCATGTTTCAAAACAAGAGCCGAAAACTTCAATATAATTATTTAAATTAAATTGAGTTAAAATAAGCTCTGTTCCATCTTCAAGCGAATTTGGGGAATAACGTGTTTCTGAAATTTAATTGATTTCAATTTTTAAAACACGTAATCTTTGGTGTTGTGCAGCCGCTAAATTTTTACTTATAAAAAATGACCTTATCATGTATCTCATGTATCTATTTGTGTTCCTTTTTTGAGAGACGAAATTGCAATGGACTAAGTTCTTGTCCGTTATGTCTTTATTCAATCTTCTAGTTAAATAAGATAAAAAAAGTAAAAGAGAATGATAACACTCCTTAATAAGGCTATACTGTAAGCAGCGAACGAGAAACAGCTGAAAATCTTATAAACATAAACAATTGAAAACACTTATATTCGCCATGTTTGTATTTTATAATACAATACTAATATGGAAATATTATATGTTTTATTATTGGATACAGGTAAGTAAAACAATAGTGTTATGACAAAAAATGTTATTTTAAATACAGCTGTATATTTTAACTACAGTAAATTGATATATAGTTTGGTCAATGACGTAGCCAGTGCCTGCAGTACGTACGCCAATTTTATATCTAATGTACGAGGCGACGCCATTAAAATAACTTAAAAATTAGAACTTCAATGTTGCATGATACGCGGATATATACAGTAATACCTTTCGACCGATCAATGCGTATTGGCACCAGAATATCGGAGCACTCTATATCCGTGCAGGAAGATAAAATTTGGTTTTTCTGGGACAAGAGAAGTTAATGTATACCAAGATTATATTAATTCTGGTCAGATATAATATGACAATTACGGTACTCGCAATTAATACTATAATACATTCGCTGTTGACTGATAACAATGCTAAACACCTAACGAAAGGACACATTTCATCAAATATTATCCCAATTCAAATAGTGGGCAATGACTCCATCGCGTTAAACACTATACAATCTACTGTGTACTTCATGTCAACCCAGAATGGTACCATTATTGGATAACATCCCATTAGTTAGTAAAGCTCAATGTACTAGAGAATATCAGCATTGGACAATGGAAGACGACGTATCACCTGATCAGTTGAGTCATATTCTTATCTCTTTTCAGAGAGATCGCCTAGTTCATCTTTGGATAAATAAAACTCACTATCCTGCTTAAAAGTAATTTTTTAAAGCAGTTAGTGCCTTTTGTAATGACGCGAGGCCCTTTCTTTGTAGTTGATAAATACTACGAGCGACACTTGAATTTAAATTGCCATGTCTGACATAACAGTGTTGAAACCTCTTTTTACGCTTTCCTCTGAGTGAAGTAATGATTTCGTCCAGGAAAACAATGCCAATGTAACATGATACTAGATTTTGAAGCAATTTACAGCTTTCAGATAATTTATTGGGTGGAAGTTCCGTCCATTTATAATCTTTTGCATCGATTTGAATCATGTTTGAAACCTCACTAATATTACCACAGTTCTCACCCCACAAAAAATACAAAAGAAACGCTAAATAGTTATAGAAAGCTTTGGAAAATATCTGTAGGATATTGCCTGCAACTGATCTCGCAAAACGTAGATTATATCCCGCGCCATGAGTTCAATTTCATGCAGAAGAATATATGATTAATATATTCTATTAGGAAGTTGCACATAATGTTTGGGCAATAAGCTATATTTTAATGTCGAATATTTGACCAAAGTAACAGTGTTTACCGTCGATATAAAGAAGAATAATTGTAAATTATATAAAATCTCCAAAAATTTAAATACTCCTCTCATTGATATATCAATATATCATTTGTTTGACATGAAAACAAGGGTGCTTTTAATTTATTGTTATCACTGTTTCAGTAGCATTTTCAGCTCTATCTCTTTCTCTCTCTCTCTCTCTCTCTCTGTATGTATGTATATATATATATATATATATATATATATATATATATATATATATATATATATATATATATAAATTCATTCCGTATTATTGCTACTTTTATTTTAATTATGTTTCAAGAACTTTAGTCTCATGAACATTTTATTTGACAAAGAATATAAAATTAAGTTTTATTTTTGCTTAAGACTAATCAACGTATAACTTCCAATAAAAATTACGAAAAACTTCCAGTTTATTAACTCCCTTAAGTATTTATTGATGCGAAGGATATTCACTTATTCCCAAGTCAGAATACATTAAATAATTTTATTGTCAAAATATGCGGCTAGAGTTCGTTGCGAAATATAAATCAGTCATCAATGTCTGAAATGACGGGGAGCAACACATCGTGGAGGTAAGAGCCGGATGTTACGTTATTGAAATATTAGCTGTTAACTCAATAAATATCTCAGTATCACGCGTCCGTAGTTAAAATGTATACAGTAGAGATTTAGACGTTATTTTTAATACAGAGTTGATATTTTGATGGGCACTGAAATTTTAATAAACTTCATTATGTTGTTACCCCTACAGTGGTTTGTGTGCAATAGTATTAGTTTTCTCAGACTGAATGCTGAAATGTTTTCGGCCCAAGTAAGAAGTATTTTTTTTAAATAATTACATTTGGTTAGATAATGGGAATTTGCATGTTTTAGATATTTTTAATAACCCGATATTATACTGATGTGTATAATCCTAATAATAATAATATATAATCAGTGGCATACTCGGCCTGTTGCAGACTGTTCATCAACATATTCTTCTTCCCAAAATTCGATGGCCAACAGCAGAGTTCAAAGAGTAAATTTCAAATCCATTTCATAAGAAGACATTATCCAGTCAGCGTTTTGGCTGTCGATCTCTGCTTATCGGGCCTACCAGCTTTCCTTCTTGGCATAAATTACTCACGCCATGAGTTAATGTTTTGATATGACCATACAGCTTAAGTACACTTGAGTTGATAACTGACTTGATTGGTTTGGTAATGGTGCGCAGTTTATTGATAGAGATATGGTCGCTGAGGCATTTGTTAGCCATAATAACAATGTCTGTCAGTCAGCTTTTCTTTTTTTTTTTTAAAGCAATTCGCCCCAAGCAAGGCGGGTGTGTTACTAGCAAGCAAGGTGTTACAGAGGATTGAGAACAAGAGTAAAGAGGCGTGTTTGAGAAAAATTCAGAATGTGAGGTGTCGAGTGATATTACACTTGAATATTTGAAGATTATAGTAATCGGGGAAGCAAGTAAGGGAAGGAGTTGCACAGACGGGAAGTGAGGGTTAAGAAGCAGTTTGAGTAGAAGAGTCGGTTATATTTAACCGTTTCGACAGTGAAAGGCTGGGACCGAGATGCCAGCCTAGTAGTTCGCTTAAATTCATGCAGTCTGGGAACCAGCGAAAGTAGCTCGTCGGAACAGTTGCCGTGAAAGTACTTGTAGAAGAGACAGAGGGAAGCCAAGGCACGTCTGTAGGAAAGCGACTGTAGACTAGATGCCAGATCAAGACATATCACGTTGAAATTTAGTCTCTGATATATTTTTTTGAGTTATGTGACATGCGTGTTACACGATTAGGCGATCATGCATCTTTCGTGCAAGCCTGACGAAGCAGCTTCTTCCCCTCACTGGGTTGCCATTTCTTTCTGCGGTAGACGAGTTGCCACCCAAGGTTAAAGAACACCGGTCTGCTATTTACCCATAGTTGGGCTCATTGAAATAATGATTTATGAAGAAGGGTATTAGCACGAAAGTCAAGACAATGGATTCGAATGGAATTCTAACTCGGCTCTCCGATTCCTCAATCCGAACCGCTATCTATTGCTTACATGTTGCAAAAATGGAATATATCTAAAATGCGATAGTGAGGGAAGCAAGACTAACACAGCAAGTAGAAGATGCTATTGGATGTCACAGTGAAACATGTTCATGTTGGGGATACATGTTCACTTGGATTAGAATTATGCAACATGTTCACCGTTCTAGAGCATCCTCATTGACAAAAAAAGTACCGCTTCTACGCACAGTAATTCTTGATACACGGTGAGAAATAATTCATCTATTTACGTTTATCCTCTTTAGTGTATCGTGACCAACGGCCTTTTTTCTTAAATGATCGTAAAACGTAAAAACTAATCTAGTTGTCACATACGAACGATATTTGGCATAAACGACGGAGACAGTATCGAGAGCCATTTTACGCGATTTACGCTAGATATTGAGAGGTGGGTGATACGACCTTTGCTACTATGAGATATATATTTTTTTTTTCTTCAAATCATGACAGTTAAGGATCACAAAACAGGGGATACCCTGTGCGTCGGGGGCATCACAGAGATATATCTATCTAGGAGAGACTTCATTAGGTGAAATATAAGCACTGAAAAGCACAGTGGAAAAGCGTAAAGATTTCTCCGGTATACGTCGATTCCTAATAGATGTTCTACACTAGTGTAGGCACGTGCCTGTTATTGTAAATCATAGAGATGGAAAGGCTAAAGACAACGGGCAAATATTCCTACTATTCTGCGTGGAAAGACAACGTGCATTGACAAAACAATATTTTTTATGGCCTACCACTCTCATTTTTTCCGGGATATTTTCCAAAAAGTAAACGTTCCTTGAAATAGCCTACCTGTGTGGAACTTCAATCTCCCCGAAGGTATATTTTGTGATGCAAACGAATACTTTTGACACATTTGTGTTGCCAATGAATTCTCGTTTTCACTTTTGTAATGTTCGTTGTAGTAGAGACTTTGTAATCACAGACACAACTATATTACGCCGTTGAAGAATACTGGTGCCAGATGCCTTCGAATATCTAGTAGTAGTAATTGCTCGATAGTATTTGCTCAAACAGTAATCCGTATAGGGATCCAAATAGTGTAATAGTATAGTGAATAGAGTAGAGAATAGCGATCGTTATAGTAATAGAGGATGAACTAGTAATAGTGAGTCTTTAGACGTCACACAAATTTCTAATTATGCGTTTCCGCTATGGTCAAGTAGTCTACTTAATGCAATAATAGGATCGCCTGTATTTGCTCATTAGCGATCTATGTTCAAACTCAAGTGTCGGCATTGCTTATTCCTATATAACAGAATATTAAATGCCTGAAAATGGGTCGAGGTTGTATAATTGGTATGGCGTTTGCTGTCTGAAAATATCCGAACTGCTGGAACTAAGGAATATAGCAAGTCCTGAAATTTTGAAATACTGATAGTAGAATTAGCAATATTTAGTATGTCGGAAGGGGTTCTAAATTGGAAAATAATTCGTCATCCACAAGATCGCACAAAAGTGTTAACTCTGCCAAGCCTGAAATGTGGGGATTTTGTCGCTCCTGTCTAGATGTAGCAGAAATATTCCATTTTTCGTGCGATCTATTACATTACTAAATTTACATTATCAAAACAATATTCCAACAAAGTGATTGTCTAACAATCACATGCATGCACTATTCATCTATACACTGGCACATCTTTTACAATGATGTGTAAAAGGGTCGCCGAAAAAAAGGCCCCCCAAACTACGATCATGTTATGTGATTAACATCAGACTGATTATGCCGACTCCAACCTCGCACAAAACGCCCATCATAGTCAACGGTGTTCAGAACTTAAAGCTGATTCCCCACCACAAGAAAATACTGGGATATAGACATAGAAACATAATCTTTGCAGAGATAATAGAGTGACTCTCAAGGCAAAAGCAGTTCAACAGTCAACTTAAGCAGGCAGGCTACCAGTTGCCTGATATATACCAAATAGTGATAAAATGTTTCTTAGACTTGCAGCTGTTGTGTCCATACTGGCAAATTTAATTTTTTTATCATATCTGGAGGAAGCGTATTGTCTCAACTGCTATATTCATTTGTCACTAGAGGGTAACTCCTCAGAATTATGCTGTTGGTAAAAGGCTCAGTTTGTTTTTCATTCAAAAGCTGACTTTCATCAACTAACGTCATACTCGGAATGTCTAAACGAACATTGGCTATGAGATTATTCTAGAAAATCGATCAGTTTTACTTTTTCCGTAAATTGAAATTATCAGCAACTTGACTACAATAAATCTAATTAGGAATAACACCCAAATATGAATAGTCAAAACTATCGCTACCAGGAAGAGAATATAAATAAAAAAGAAAGTATCCAGTGAAACAATACATTTCACATAATGGGGGCAACAGAAACTACATATAAGTCAAATCAACCAATATCGACACAGCCAGCGTCAAATCTCATTTTTATAGAGGGTCAGAGCGAATCTTTCATCATATAACACCCAGTCGTTATCCAGATCAGCAATCCCACCAGCGTTTCCTCGCTACCATACTAAGGCTGCATTTGAGCATATTCAATAAAAGTATTGGCCTTTTTGACTCATATAGGTGATGAAGATATTCGACGAAAGTGTCTTTCTGGCCGGCTGGCCCCGTAGGTGGGAGATTACTGATGTCTTCTAAAGAACATTCTTTTTTAACGATGAATATCTCTGACCGTGTTGTTCTATAAAAGAATGCTGAGAATACAATGGATTGAACATATGAGTCATAAGAAAAACAGATAGAAAAATAAGTCATATTGAAGTCAAGGGTGACAGAGAAAAACAGCGCAAAAATAATGATCATGCTCACATAATTGGCACAACATAGATTAGGACATATAACAACAAATAATAAAATGTCTATATTTCTGAGATGAGGTATTATGTACACTATTTACATTATTCGGACTATTGTCCTCATCTTTGTTGCCATATTTATTACAACGTTTCGGCCGTTGTACGCTCCAGCCTTCTTCATTGGAAAATTCGTATACTTAAGGAATCATCACATATGCTAGGCTACAAAAAATCTCCTAAGCCGACCAAGCATAGAAATAAATACAATATGGCAACCAGTAATAAGGGGTGCCAGAGAAAAGCAATGATAACAACAAAGTTGCAATATGAGCTCTGGTAAGAACATGGAATGATAACAGCAAAATTGCAATATGAGCACTGGTAAAAATGGTTGCTGAAGACATTAGTTTTATAATACCCAGAAATTCATACCTAGATGTCTTCATGGCACAGTGGATAAAGGCGTTGGTTAGATCCAGTGACATGACCCAAAGAGTGTGAGTTCAATACCTGGTTAAGGCAGTGGAGAACTTTCAGAGGAAAACTAACAGTCTACCCCAGTGAGCGAAATAAAGGGTTCAGTTCGACATTCCAACCACCGGAAGAAGGCCGGAGCGTACAACGTACATGTAATAAATATGGTGACAAAGATGAGGACAATAGTCCAAATAATGTAAATAATAAAGTGCAAAGAAAGTTTCAGAGATCCATGTTTGCCAGTGTCCTGAAAGAACTTGGCATATAGAAGAAAAAATCCCCGGACGACAAAGAGACAGATCTACCTCTTGAAAAGTAGACGAAATCTTCTCTCAGTTCTTTTGTTTTCTGGGTAAGATTGAAAGAACTGAATCACAAGATTTGATAATGTCATAATCATAATAAGCTGCAAAAGCATTTCTTATTTCCGATGTGGAAAGATATAGTCCATATTCTGATACAAAGAAATTTTGTGTAGACAGTTACCAATTTTTAAAAATCATATAATACAAAAAGGTGTACTGATAAAACATCAGCTACCTCCCCTTAAAATCTAGGAGGTAGAAAAACACCCTGTAAATCCGTCAGTAGACAAATAGTCAGAGTAAGGTGCAATAAAGTGCAATGAGTTTATTCAATGTTTCGTTTTTTTACTACAGCCGACATATACGAGTTAGATGCTTTTTAAATGGTAATTCCGTTTTCACAAAATGTATGCTTAAGACATTTTACTATCACAGTGATGATTCTGCTGCAAACTAACTGATGATGCAACCGTAAATTCTATGGTAGCGGTCTATTTTCTCGCACTTCACTCTTGTGATACTCCCTTCCTGTTTCATGTTTTTTCAGCCAAATTTAATCTTTCAATATTTAAATGCAACGTCAATGGCTCTCTAGTGTCCTACTCATTTACGCACTTCTTTACTAACTCTTTATTTATGCTTGTGTTTCTATGTTTTCCACATCCACTAACCCTTTGTGTCTTAATGGCTTTGCTGCCTTGCTCGAGGTGAACTTGATTAAAAAGAAATCATTTCCTAATAAATCCCGTCTCTGTAATGTTTATATTCCCTTATCATCGTCTCCCATGCCTTTCATTGGAATAGTTAATTGAGGTAGCGTGGATGATTAACTCTTTTAAATGATCCGTTGTTTTTTATTCTGGAGATTCCGAATTTCGATGTGATTAATTCCCTTTTAGAAATAATCCAATCGCGAAAAAAAAAAAAAAAAAAAACAGCTCCTCGAAGACTGCGATTATCTATCATTTTATAAATAACTAAAATAATATAATTTTTTTTGTTTTCAAGATAAGAACCCATAAGTTGATTCATAAGCTGACTCTGCGTTTATTTTAAATACTAATAATTTGGTCATAGTACTCGAGAAAAATTAATACATAAAATGTACGCTCCGGTGGATTCTAACCTTATTATCCTTTACAGGAAATCTTATCCGGCGTACATTTAACGATCGGCTACGAAGAGCTTATGAATTAATTAATATTATATTTTGCCTTAAAGCAAACTCATTCATAACACTTTTTCTGAAAACGAATACGTGCTCATTTTTTCTATTCGAAATATAAAGGTAGCCGAACTGTAAAAACAAGACGGATTAGACTGCTGTTCCTCCTGTAATTGGGAACGCGGGTTCGAATCCTACCGGATGATAGCGTTTGATGTAGTAAAAGTATGTATGTATGTATGTATGTATAGATAGATAGATAGATATAAAGAGAGACAGAGAAAGATTTGAAATACCTCATATAGTTATATTTTGAGTTTGTGTTAATAAGTCAGTGTTTGAATTCTGTCTGAACTATTTACATCACATTGACAAATTAATGGGATGTGTCAATGCGCATAATATAGTAGTGTGTCAATCACCACTATATTATGCGCATTAACAAGCAAGGGAATTATGTCGGAAAATAGTTTTCTTGAATTAAATATAATTTTTATAATATAAGCATTAAGATCCTAATTGTATATAAGCCCATCACTATACTATCTCGAATTTCATATATTCCTCAGTTTTTGTTACTGTCTATATTTCTGTGATGAGATATTATGTACACTATTTCCATTATTCGGACTATTGTTCTCATCTTTGTCGCCATATTTATTACAACGTTTCGGCTGTTTTACGTTCCGGCCTTCTTCATGTGTCGAATGTCGAACCTAACCCTTTATTTCGATCCCTATGGTACAATGTTCTAGTTGCACGTGTCATGTGTAATGGATGTCTCTTATCAGTTACCTCCTTTTAATTCCCCTCTCCAAGTAGTGTTAACCGGGTATTGAACTCACATACTTTGGATCCTGTCACTGGATGTAACCAACGCCTTTATCCATTGTGCCATCTCTCCTTGAGGACATCTGTGTATGAATTTCTGGGTATTATGAAATTAATGTCTCAGCCCTTTTTTCCAGTGCTTATATTGCAATTCTTTGCTGTTATCATTACATGCTTTCACCAGAGCTCATATTGCAATATTTTTCCTCAGATTTTCTCTTTCATTTCCGCTGTAAAATTTACATTCCCTATATATTTATTAGCATATCCCTTTTTATCATTTTTGCAATGTTGCCCGTTGTCTAAAATTTTTCAATACCATTCTAATATTTACTAACCCCACGTTAAAATGAGTTTATTCAAAAACAAATATTCACACGTCACCTACAAGTACAAATTCTAATCGACCAAACAGATTTTCCAGGCCTGAAAATGATGTCTTCCCGGCAAAACATTTGGGTGTGCATTTCAGTTTATTATCTGGTTGTACCAAATTAAACTCGCACTAATTATCTACTATTGGAGACGAATCCTTTCGACATCGAGCAGTTCCAAATTGCCATAAAATAAATAAAATAATGTATATTGTCAAACGTGGTAGGTTGTTCGAAACCATTCATAGAGATTTACAAAGCAAACCCCAGTCATACATAAGGCAACAGAGTAGAAACTGAACTTAGAATATCAGTTTTGCGAAAATGTTTAATGTATGCCTTGTCAGATCTATAGGTAAAACTATACGATTTTGCTTAACGAATAGATATTGTCGGATTCGATTATATAGATATATATATTTTGACTAATATCATGTTCTCATCAATTTCCTGTAATCAAAACTAGTTCGTGTATCCATTTTTTATAACTGTGCCTTCATTTTCACCATTCATAACTTCTTCGTTTATGTGTCGTGTTCCTTCAGGACGTAGGCGCTTACGGCTCCCCACTTCACCCTATCCAGTGTAGTTCTCAATATGTTTTGTCTTTTTGCTACTTGTTCTGTCATCCACTTGCTTAAGCCCACTAGATATGTCATGCGTGGTTATAAATTGCCTTGTGCCCTTCTATCCGCCCTGTGAGTATCAGATTCTCCAAGCCCTCATTACTCATTACGTTCCCCAGAAATTAATGCTGCCTCTTCCTGATGCTAAGCATAAGCTTCCTCCTTGTTTGCATCCTCTTCAAACCCTTATCGTTGCTCACATGTTCGGTCCATGGTATCCTTTGCATCCTTCGGTCGAACCATAGCAGCGTTTCATCGAATCTCTTCTTCATCTTTGTGGAAACCGGCCAACATTCGTTGCTGTAAATGCAATGTCTAAACGACAGTCGTCGTAAAAGTGACTTCATTATACCAACAGAATACCATGATTGTGTGTATATATATATATATATATATATATATATATATATATATATATATATATATATATATAGAGAGAGAGAGAGAGAGAGAGAGAGAGAGAGGAGAATAAAATCCTGTAAACATATCTTAGACGAGTTTATTATGGCACAGCGAAACACTGCACCATTTTTCATGTCTTTATGTTAGTTTTATCACTAGTTCAAAGGCCTTCATAAAGTGGTAATCTTATATATCGACAGAAAGAATCCATAGCTATGGAATCGCTATTGTCTCCCCCAAGATGGAGAGAATGAACGGTTAGTATAATTCGGAAACTCTTTTACAATGTTAGCATTCATCGTGTGCAGATTCATAGATGACAACTTTATACTCTGTGTCCACGGCAGTAACTTGTACAACTTGCTGATCGACAATGTGAACACTACCATCTTCTCTATATATGACGATATTGAGAAAAGAAATAAATAGCAAACTGCCAAGTCTGGATGGAGCTATCAGTCGTAACGAGCCTGGGTTTAGAATATTTGTACACATTAAGTTTATGTTAGGTCGACGCTATTAGAACATCGATCTTAATCCACTATTAAATGAGGTGTACACAAGAAGGAGATAGGGAGCGTGAACGAGAACGAGGACAAAAGACTATAATCAATATTTAAGCAACTACTATCTGTGTAAATAAATTATTTTGTAAAGTGAAATAAAAGAAACGATAAAAATAAAGGATTGAAAAAATTAGGACTGTTGTAATATATTAAGAACAGCACATAAAAAGTAAAATAATAAAATAAATTATTCTAACGTATAAGTGCATTGGTACGTGTATATATGAGAAGGAATATAAGAATTGCTTACTCTATGAAAATTATACATTTCGAAATAAACAAAATTTAACTGGCTTGTATTTAGGCTTTGTTTTTTTTTTTTTTTTAAGCATTTCACCCCAAGCAAGGCGGGGAGCCACTAGGACGCAAGGGTTACAGAAAATAGGAAGATCAGATAGGAGTGTTAGAAAAGGATGAGGGTAGTAGATAGATTAAGGCAACTGGAGATGTTGATTGACATTACACTTGAATAGCTGGAGATTATAACTCTCAGGGAAACAGGAGAAGGGAAGAGAGTTCCACAGGCGAGAGGTGGGAGACATGAAGCTATTAGAGTAGAAGAGACGGCTACATTTATGAGTTTCGACAGTGAAGGGGTGAGAGCGGGATGCCAGCCTCTGTAGGGCGCTTGAAAAATGAAGTTTGGGAACCAGCGAATGCAGTTCCTCGGAGCATTTTCAAATGTCACCAAGTGTTGTAGAACAGACAGAGGGAGGCGACGGTGCGTCTGTGAGAAAGTGACTGTAGACGAGACGCCAGGGCAGGCCAACCATATTGCATATCCGCTTCTGGAGCCTATCAAGAACCCCGAGGCAAACAGAGGCGCCAGACCATATATGGCAGCAATACCCATGGCAAGGAATTGTGGATTTGTATATCTGGAGGATCGACCAGGGGAGAAAAACTTCAGAAGACGAGTCAGGGAGCCAACTGAGCCTCGCAGTGGACGAGGCAATTGACCTTGATGTATTTATTCCATCTCAGGTCATCAGTCAACGTGGGAGACTGAGAAGCCGCAGAGAGTTGCTTCCGGGAAGTTGGAGCATCAGACATTCTAATGGAGGGAAGGGAAGGCACTCTGTGGTGATTAATAGAGAGCAGTTTTGTCTTCGAAGCGTTGAAGGACTAGCCAAATCATGCCCCAGTTCACAATCGATTGAGGTCCTTTTCGAGGGTTAATGAAAAATATAGAAATTTTGCAAAACAGTAATTCCCAAACACGCAGCACTTCTTTTGTATTCTCATCGGGTCATCAGTATGATATTAGTAAATAATTAATGTTGATAGAATTTTTGCGTCCAGGGAACGCTCAAGCATCGTTTCTGTAACTTAGAGAGCTTGTTAAAATCCTCAGAAAAATATTATTACGCTGTAAAACTGCTCCCAAAGCAAATGGTTTCCTGGAAATCCTTCAAAATGAGTTAAGAATAAAATTGTATATTAGTCCCTTCCACCTGCCGGATGAATGTAAGAATCCTAATTAACACGTGTGAATTTAATATTTGATATTAACAATGCATGCAAATAATGTTGATGCAAATATAATATCTATATCTTATTTTTTGAAATACTTAATACACACAGGAATCCAATCAATCCATGTGTTTATTGTTGAAATGGTAATGATGAATGAGAAATGAATGAAAATGAGCGTGGTAAGACGTGAAGGTTAGAAAGATAGGAATGTTATACCAAAACTGACCTTTGATTTGACGAAGTTAGGTGTGTAATGTTAAGGGAAGGAGACAACCTGAGTCCGTTCCAATTATTCGTATTTCTTCGGAAATATATGTGGCATGTTCAGTTAACATTTGAAACAAGTCGAACATATGTGCGATTCGTCTCCGTAGAAGTCATATAGCGTGTCCAAGCTGAAAAGATCTTAACTTGTGGCCGCAATGAATGGAGTTCATCAGAACCTTTGCCATGGAATTAACGATCGAGTAGAAAAGCGTCTGCATCGTTGGATCTGTTAGAAAGAGGTTGCAGTGCGAAGAATAAGCTTCCATGTAAAAGACTGTATAAATGAATACTATCGAAATTGGGAAATGAAGAAGCACAGCCATGGAACATAAATAGCAGCAAAATGTTTCCTTATACTATTGTTCTCCCAATAGAAGGCCCTAGAGTCACTCAAAGTAGACGATTGTTAAATGTGACTGCTGTAGAGAGGTAAAAAAAAGCAGATAATAAGCACTTATGTTTGTTCATCCTTCACACCAAGAGTGTAAGAGCCAGAGTGATCAGGGAAGCATTCTCTCATGACTGTGTCTCACAAAGTAACAGTTCTCTCTCGAATATGCCCGTCTTATATAAAATTTTATTTAATTAATAAAATCCATGTTATGTTGAATCGCCCGGGTCATGAAGATTAGCTACATCCGGCAGCAAGGTCTCTGATCAGGAGATTGGAGGTTTGAGCTGCATGTAACTACCTATCAATTACTATTGTTCCCAGGTTCACCATGACCTGAGATGGTGGCACTTGTTAGGGTCCCAGCTATGGGCTAATAGTGAACCACTAAACAAAAATGTACGGTATGTTTTTAGAATAGAATTACCAAAAATACATATTTATAGCAAAATTACAACATTTAAAATATATATTTATAGTAAACATACCAATAATACATTTCATGTTCTACAAAATATATATTTAAAAAAAACATACCTTTACTCGGAAAGAAATTGTGTAAAAATATCTGTAGGTGAAAGCACAAATCTACGTACTAATTTCAACATTAAATAATCCATATTGTTTGATATGCCAGTTAACAAACTGATCCAACCAAATTATTATGTTAAGGAAAAGCCTTCTCGGAACTCAATGCATCATGGGAAAGTTTTTCTTCGCAATTTGTCACTTATTTAGTCACTATTACGAATATTACGAATGAACAGTAGCAACTGACGTATACGAAACGTAAGAAAAGTGATATTTTACTTATATATTAAATTCTGTATGTTTTTCTATACACTTTTTGTCAACAATAATGACAGTAGCATTATCCACATAAGACAGAAGTAATCGGTGTGTTTCATGATGGCACAAAAGTTTTTTTTCGAATAAATCTCAGAAATATGTAAACAAATGTTGTCGAATAGATTTGCATTATTCGGATGAATACAGAACAACCATTTTTTTTTGTGTCGTGTACTTTTAGGATGTGGGCGGTTATGTTCAACTTTAGTGGACAGCAATACAAAAAATGAAAAAAAATTCCATGTAAATAATTTCAATGAATGAATATTAATTTTCTTAAAACATGCACTTATAAACAGACGATCTTCCTTTTTTATGAATAGAAGGTTCTTGTAACTGTGTGTATTATACTGTACATACATACTCACACGCATATATATGTATATCGTTTTATTCTGTTACGTGTATGTTTTTTATATGTGCGTATTTTAACATGTATATTCTTCTATATGTATTTTCAGAGTTTTATAAATAAATGTTGCTTGAATGGATATTCTTATTTAACATTATTGCTCATTGTTATAAACATTATTTTTTGTAGGATTTCTCAATCTCGGATGGTTCCTATGAATTACACTGTTTACCAGAATACAAAAATCTGGGATAGTAACTCAAATACGTATACTAAAAAATAACTTTTATAGTAATGATAAATACTAGGGAAAGAAACATGTTAAAAGCTATTAAATGTGCTGAGAAACAAAATTATTTTATTAAAATCAAAGAAAAGAATGTTAGCTTTACTATGTGATAGGCATCATCTTATATGGTAGTGAATGTTGGAAAATTTTCCCACAGATGAGGAAAAAAACAGAAGGCAGCAGAAATGTGGATCTACAGAAGAACATTGAAAATTCCACGAACGATTTGAGCAAACAACAAGGAATTATTAAAGAAAATGGCAACTGAAAGGACATTTATACTTATAAAAAAGAAAGGTAACTGAAATTACTTGTACACATAATGAGGGTAGCGGGCTTAGAAAATTTAACCCTCACGGGGTATATTGATGGCAAAAGAGACAAGAGAAGGTAGCAAGCTACTTACCAGACAAGTTTGTGTTAATAGATGTCTGAACCTTAGAAAAAGAGAGAAAGCTGCTTAGAGCCACACGGGATAGGAGGTTATCCCATCATTACCTATGTCTTGAAGGGACGCAGCAAAGAGGAGAAAAATAATCTGAAAATGTATGTCATTTCAAATAGTTTTAGAATATTTTATTACCTGATAGTATTTTCTTAATTATATACCTATATGCGCATATTTACGGCTGTTTGAATGTATGAATCTGTACCTGACCGCAGCGCCTATACACAATCAAAAATTTTTACTAACAAACATATTTTTGAAAATATACCAATTACTTTTTTAAATGTATGTAATAAGACTACATGTTTTTTTTTCTAGTTTTCTCTTGTAGAGAGTTAATAAATTTCAACTGTGAGACGAACTTGAGAAATAACGTCTAAAAAAACCATCACACCTCAGACATCAATTCGTACCTTAAAATATGGGGATTCACTATGGCCATATTTTCAAATTATTTTTATCATCTATCCACAGATTAAAAGAAGCCGGTGAAAATATATTGAGACAAAACATATATTAAGGTATATTTAAACTTAAATTGAAAATTATATATTAAAGGATGTCGTTGAAATAATATCACTTGATGTTATTGATAACTATTTTTAAAAAAGAGCTTTGGAAGTACAATTTGTATTCTTTCTCAATGTGGTTAAATGATATGATACTGATGTATTATTGGAAACATAGATATATTTAATTACATGTCAACAATAAAGAAATATAATTACGTTGTAAATCTTGTGGATTCTCGATCATTGTTGTCGGTTAGCCTCAGTAATTTACACGCGTCGGAAATATCTTATCGGTGTGATTCTAAAAGTGCGAATGTTAAAATACAAAGTTTTAATTATTTTTTACATTTTGAAATGAAATATGAGACCACTATAAAAAGAACATAGTCAATTTTTGATACAATGATTTATGTGAAGGTATCTCCCAATTTTGAAAAATCGTATAATAAAAAAATTGGTAATTTTCAGTTAAATTCTTTCAAATTGGATTTTTCTTTTCGTTTTCAAGATAAGTAAACTTAAGATATTTTACGATCACAGTAACGATTCTCCAGTAAACTATTTGAAATATCGACCGTCACTCTAATGTCGATATTCTCGATTTGTCACCACCTATGCCTTTCCTTGGTAGCAATAATTAAAGCAGGGCGACGTCTAACTCATTTAAATGGTACATTGTTTTTCATGCAGGATTATCTGCGAATTTTGTTTGTGACTGATTACCTTCGGAAATAATACAGTAAATTAAGTAAAAAATATACAAAAAAACACGAAAAAACTGTTCATAGAATATTGCGATGGAATTGGATTTATATATATATTAAATTCTTGATAATTTTATAATAACATCTTAAGAGGTGTGTAATCCGTAATTTTACGGTGGCATAATGTATATTTTCCACACTTTTTACTATTCCAAAATTGACAGTCATTTCTTTCGTTTATGTATCCGCATATCAACATTAGAGAGAAAACCACATGAGATTGCGTAATTTTGGCTTTGTATAATATTTCACAACGCCGTTTCTTTTATCACGCGAAATGTTTATAATTTCCAGAAGTTTATTTTACATTTGTCCGTTTTTTAGCTATATCTTTTTTACACAGATTAACTTCGTAGCTTATGACGCCAACGAAATGTCTAATATCTTGTACTGCTTAAAACATGGCAAGTTCAATATAGTTAGAATGAAGACAGTACTAATATTTACATCTTGCTTGGGAGATGATAACTAACTTATTCAAGCGTATTTATATGCAGAACAGTAAAACTGCAAGATAATTTTTCCTGCTGGGAGCAGACTCTGAATGATTGCCTAAAATCACATTATCCACGAATAATATTTATTTGACTAGTTGAACTCTAGACTTGATGTGGGACTGGAATGGCTTCAAGTG
>CAHIKZ030004662.1:0-40061 GCA_903632075.3 Acanthosepion pharaonis
GGGGGGGGGAAAAAAAAAAAAAAAAATTATTTTTCATTAAATTCATTGAGGCAGGGAGGAAACCTTTCATTTAACTCAACTTCGTTTCCCAAAAAAAATCAAATTTGGGCGCAAAAAAAAGATACTGTATTTTCCCCTTTTAACGGTGCTTTATTTTCCTTTCCCTTTTTAATGTTGCTTTAGGGATGGGCAAAACCCCTCATCCAAAAAAATTTTTGGGAAAATTTTTTTTCATTAGAATTCATTAAAGGGGGCGTAAGGGCCCCTTTTTAAGTCAGCTTCGATTTCCAATAAAAATCGGTTTGGGCGCAAAGTGGGTGATCACTGTTATTTCCCCCTTTTCTCCTTTTTATTTTCCTTTCCCCCTTTTTTTGTCCCTTGGGGAAGGCCCAAAAACCCCCATCTAAAACTTGTTCGAAATTATTTTTCATTTTAAAATTTATTGAGGCAGCAAAGGGAAACCTGCATTCAACCCGCAATTCGGGTTTAAAAAAAAATGCATTTCTTATTATGTTTTCTAATATTTAATCAGATTCTGTTTTTATTGAATTCATGGTCTCATAAAAATATCCGTTTTTATGATAATTCTTTAATACCATATTAGTTGAGGACGTAGACGATCATGGCTTTCCGCATGTTCCTTTTCTTTATTATTGCCATGACTTATTGGAAAAAAAAAAACAGTGAAGTTACTTTCTCCATGGCTTTTAATTCAGAGTAGTTCTTTTCCTAGACTGGTTGCCAAACAAAGCTAGTGAGCTGAGTTTACTTTTACTCTCTAATCCATAATTTGAAGGAGAAGAGATGGGCCCAAATGATCTTCCTAAGGTTATTAGTGCGCAACAAATGAGGCCAAAAATTGAACTAGATTTGCCGACTCCACTTTCCGTGCCGATAGCATTTAGGCTAACATGCTTTTTTTTTAATGACTTAATTTATGTAAACTTTATCATATTCGTCAACAACTTCTAGTTATTCAATTATTAGCATCCGGTTTCTGTCTAAATCAGGCTATACAAAGTTGTTCAGTTCTTTAAGGACATCTTTTAATAGCTCGAACTTTTTCTAATTTGTTCAAATTATCATTTATATTCAGATCAAATTAACTCAGCAAATGAAAAGGCATGCTGTAATCGTCACCTTAAAAGCATAGCATAGTGATTTAGAGATTGCTCGCTGCCTGAAAGTTCCACGGTCATTTGTTGTCAAAGTACGCAAAGAGCTGGAAGCCACTAACGGAATTCTACAGCAGTAGATAAATATAAAACGCCTGCTAGTGGTTTTAATATCGTCAGAACACATAAATTTGTACAAAAGGTGCAGAAAATTATTGATAAGAACCCCAGAAAGTTAATTAACGCCATTGCTAAGGAATTTCAATCAAGTTTCAACACACTCGATCGGAAGAATTGTACATGAGGACCATATATGATGCGGAAAGGCCAATTCCTGTCTGTAAAGACAAAAGATAACCTTCTGGTCAGCGTAAAGCGCTTGTTGATCAAGCTGAAACATCAACTGATTAGAAGAACTATGATAAGGACCCAAAGGTCAACCGAAAGTATAAAAGATGATTATGCTAAAGATGTTCCAACGGTCAGACACAAAGTTTCCGGCAACTGTGATGGTTCTAGGTATCATGAGCAGCAAGGGAGTTACCATACCTGCTAACTATAAGGCGGTATTGGAGAAGGTCGCGAGGCTTTGGATAGAGAGTGTGAGAAAAAGAACACTTACCAACAAGGCACTGCACCGTTTCATAACGACAAGACGTTCCAAGAATGGATGAGTTATAATCTCCACTATCACAACACTCCCAAACATATGGCCTCCTAGCTCTCTAGACCTTAATCCACTGGACTACTACGTATGGGACGTAGTCGAGTAGGGAAGTCAATCGACGTCCTCATAACATTATAAAATCTTTGAAGTTCGCCATAACAAACACAATGTCCAAATAGTCATTGATGCTAAAGACAGATTTATTAAGCAAATGCCCCAAGAAAAAGACCCAAGATTATTTATGCCATTTCTTTACTCAAATAAAACACTTCTTTCATGCCTTATGCGTCTCTTATTAAATTCATCAAATGTCCTCAAATTACAACGTGAGTCTGTAATATATAACTCGTTGATTGAAAATGAATGTGACAATCAAGCATTTGTATATAGAGAGAAGATAGTAAAGATGAGTATATATTCACGAACATTTGTATAAATTCTCCGTCATAAATGGTACTACAAACATTAGTCGCATGTTTGAGCAACATGTGTATCGTGCGAACACGCATTTCCAGCAATTAATGGCGACTATTTTATGCCGCTCTTTTCTCTTCTTCACTTTCGAATTTTTTGTTATTCTATTTTTCCTAATAGTCCTATTTTCATTAGACAGCTTTAATAGATCGATACGAAAAACTCTTCAGTGTTTTCTGTCTGTAAAAAGGAAACCGTAATGCCATACGAAAGTAAGAATGAATTTGACACTTTAAAAACAACTTTTCTATATAAAGAAACTAAGTAAGATTCTTGATTTTAATCTCGTCGAAGGTCGTTTGTTTTCTCTTGTTTCAAAGACAAGTTTCTTTTGATTCTTTTTCACTTTAGTTCAAATACATCACACACGCACACACATAATTTATTTGAAAATTATAAAATAATATGTTATAAAATCACTACAAAAAATAACATGTGTTTGCGTATTATAAACTAGTTATGTATGTAATTTCTTTTGCTAGATTTCATCCTCCCTGTCTAATTCACCACTTCGAATGTATCTAAGTTGTAACGAAGCTTTACATACCTATTAGATTAACGTTTATTCTAACTGAGATTTTGGCCTTTCAATTAAAACAAAATAAATAATAAAATATATCTATTTTTTCCTAAGTTTCTTCTTTAAATAATTTTATATTTTAAATTTAATACATATTAAATTTAAAATTGGTAATTTTTAATTTTCAATTTTCTAGTAAAATTTAACATTAATTAGTTAGAATGATTTCTATTTTAGTCTAACCCTAACATTAAGGCATTAATAATTATAATCAAGGTTTGTTGTCAAGTTTTTTGAATTCTCACATACTTGTATTTTGATTGGTCATTTTGAATTCTCATATCCTTGTATTTTGATTGGTCATTGCAGCTTATGTAACAGAGTTTCCACTATTGAGAGGTGTTTGGTCGATTTGAACCTTCAAATCAAGCAAATTCAATACCATCATTTGATAAGACACCAGAAGTGTTGAAACAAAATGGCTGTTTTTGTAGTGATTTTATAACATATTTATGTTATAATTTTTGAATAAATTATATTTGCTATACTCTGTATGAAGCACTCTTTTAAGAATAGTATTTTTTGGTTATTGGAATTTATTCCGTATACACCGATCTGGTAGTTTGATTGTTCGGTTCTAAGAACTGAACTGCTGAACCTACGTATAGTCTATGACGACGGGAGAAAATATATATATATATATATATATATATATATATATATATATATATATATATATATATATAAAATCAAAATATTAAGTTATTTTTTCATTTGTTGATGCTCAAAGATACGTAATAAAGGAAGATATGAATTTATAATTCTAGCTTTGTAAAGGCCTTCTTTAAGTGAAACTAAACATACTAAGTTTATCACTTTATAGTGTACCATTATTGTACAATTGAGAGAGATCGGTTAGCCTCGAAAACCAGCATCCAGTTCCTGGTTTTATCTGGATTCGATCACAGACCATTGCCGTAATAATAAAAATTCACAAAAATGTCACCTTGTTTCAGTCATCTTTCACGCATCTTTGCAGCTATTGCAATGAATGCTAAATTCAATTTGCAAAGTGAATGTGACAAATTTCGGTCATAAAATTCAGTTTTTATTTCGATAACAGAAGAATGTATGCCAGGCGCTGTAATGGATACTTGATATATTCAAAACTCTAATAGTGAAGATGCTTACTAAGATTAGCTTAGTCTGACACAAAACCACAAGAGCGAGGCACCCAGTGATGCTTGAACTCACTATTACACGGTTATAATAGCGTGCTAGACCTTTACACCACGACGAGACATTCAAACGTGTATTATCGAATGTTTGGCATTTCACATATTTCAATCGTCTCAACTGCTTATGAGCTTAATAAAAATTTGAGTCGATCGTATTTTAGACTCATTGATATTGGTATGACTCGTATAGTACAACGAAACATCAATTTCATAGGCACAAACAAATCTCCGAGTTTGCAAACTTTCCTTTCAATGAATTCACAAGCAAGAAAAGAGATGAATTGAAAAAATAGCCTATTTTGTTTTGGACTGGTTATTGGCATTCAGTCAGTTATGTGGCATGCGCTTAGGCGATCATGTATCTTTTGATACATAACTGACGAGGTAGATGTTTTTTCCGCAGTAGGTTGCCATTTCTCTCTGCGGTAGACCAGTTACCATCCAAGGCTATAAAACCCGGTCAGTCCTGCTATTTACCCATAACTGGAGGGAGGGGAAGGGTATTAGCACGTAAGTGAATGTAATCGATTCGACTGGCATTCGAACTCGGCACTCCGATTCCTCAAATCCGAGCCGCTATCCATTACTCCACCGGCATTAGAATAAGTCGGTGCTGTTGTTTCTTTACATAAAATATTAATTAATATATATGAATCTCGTAAATGCTGTCCTTATGCGCAACGAAAGGACAAAAATAAAATCGTTATTCTAATTCACAAAATAATATTTTTAATATGATAATAAGGATAAATAAGTCTAACTCGAAAAGAGCAAGAAATTCGATTTGGAGAAAAAAAACCGACGAAGGGGAAATAAAAAGAATTGGATTTGAAAGAAGAAAATACAACAGTAGAAGTTACATTTTGCAAGAAAAATAATTAATACACAAGAGGTATTCTCTAATGATACGAACATGTCTTAAGCTCTCAACATCATTGATTTGAAGCTTTATTTATTTTTTCATTCTTTTACTCTGACAGCAGAAATTCCAGGAAACGTCGAACAATGTCTATCAGATTATAATTGTTCATTGTTATGGTGATTGTAAGTAGATTAATTGATTGTTAATCAGTATATAATAAATATCATTTTACATACGCTGATATTATATTTGCCTTTAAGTTGTTCTGTGCAAGATGCCATGCCATCACACAGACTTTTCTCTGGAGGGAAAATCTCTATATATAAAGTTGTAGCCTCAGTCCGTCTATTTGTTATCGAACTCCTTAGGGTTTTGGAGATAAACCTCCATAACCACATATATTCTGAAACTACATTACCCAGATGAAGAGAAAAATGAAATCAACAGAAATGTAGTTCTATAGAAGGATAATGAGAATTTCATGGACGGAGTGAATATGCAACGAGGAAGTCTTAAAGAAAATAGTAATAAAAAGAATATGCAGTGAGGAAGTCTTAAAGAAAAAGTAATAAAAAATATGCAGCGAGAAGTCTTAAAGAAAATAGTAATAAAAAAGAATATGCAACGAGGAAGTCTTAAAGAAAATAGTAATAAAAGAATATGCAACGAGGAAGTCTTAAAGAAAATAGTAATAAAAAGAATAAAGTGAGAAGTCTTAAAGAAAATAGTAATAAAAAGAATATTGACGAGGAAGTCTTAAAGAAAATAGTAATAAAAAGAATATGCAGCGAGGAAGTCTTAAAGAAAATAGTAATAAAAAGAATATGCAGCGAGGAAGTCTTAAAGAAAATAGTAATAAAAAGAATATGCAGCGAGGAAGTCTTAAAGAAAATAGTAATAAAAAGAATATGCAAAAGTCTTAAAGAAAATAATAATAAAAAAGAATATGCAACGAGGAAGTCTTAAAAAAAAATAGTAATAAAAAGAATATGCAACGAGGAAGTCTTAAAGAAAAAGAAAATAGTAATAAAAAAAAGAATATGCAACGAGGAAGTCTTCTTAATAAAAAAGAAAAGTCTTAATAAAAAAGAATATGCAACGAGGAAGTCTTAAAAGAAAATAGTAATAAAAAAGAATATGCAACGAGGAAGTCTAAAAGAAAATAGTAATAAAAAGAATATGCAGCGAGGAAGTCTTAAAGAAAATAGTAATAAAAAGAAAAAGAAGTCTTAAAGAAAATAGTAATAAAAAAGAATAAGCGAGGACTTTTTAAAGAAAATAGTAATAAAAAGAATATAGAAGTCTTAAAAAAAAGTAATAAAAAGAATATGCAGCGAGGAAGTCTTAAAGAAAATAGTAATAAAAAAGAATATACAGCGAGGAAGTCTTAAAGAAAATAGTAATAAAAAGAATATGCAACGAGGAAGTCTTAAAGAAAATAGTAATAAAAAAGAATATGCAGCGAGAAGTCTTAAAAAGAAAATAGTAATAAAAAGAATATGCAGTTTAAAGAAAATAGAATCTTAAAAGAAAGAAGTAAAAAAAAGAATATGCAAGAGGAAGTCTTAAAGAAAATAGTAATAAAAAAGAATATACAGCGAGGAAGTCTTAAAGAAAATAGTAATAAAAAAGAATATGCAGCGAGGAAGTCTTAAAAGAAAATAGTAATAAAAAAGAATATGCAGCGAGGAAGTCTTAAAGAAAATAGTAATAAAAAGAATATGCAACGAGGAAGTCTTAAAGAAAATAGTAATAAAAAGAATATGCAGCGAGGAAGTCTTAAAAGAAAAAGAAAATAGTCTTAATAGTAATAAAAAGAATATGCAGCGAGGAAGTCTTAAAGAAAATAGTAATAAAAAGAATATGCAAAGAGGAAGTCTTAAAGAAAAATAGTAATAAAAAGAATATGCAACGAGGAAGTCTTAAAGAAAATAGTAGAAAAAAAGAAGAAGAATGCAGCGAGGAAGTCTTAAAAGAAAATAGTAATAAAAAGAATATGCAGCGAGGAATCTTAAAGAAAATAGTAATAAAAAAAGAATATGCAAGAGGAAGTCTTAAAGAAAAATTAATAAAAAAGAAATATGCATAAAGTCTTAAAAAAAATAGTAATAAAAAGAATAAGAAGGAAGTCTTAAAGAAAATAGTAATAAAAAGAATATGCAGCGAGGAAGTCTTAAAGAAAATAGTAATAAAAAAATATGCAATAGAAGTCTTAAAGAAAAAGTAATAAAAAGAATTGCAGCGAGGAAGTCTTAAAGAAAATAGTAATAAAAAAGAATATGCAGCGAGGAAAAAAGAAAATAGTAATAAAAAAGAATATGCAGCGAGGAAGTCTTAAAAAAAATAGTAATAAAAAAGAATATGCAGCGAGGAAGTCTTAAAGAAAATAGTAATAAAAAAGAATATAAAAAAAAGAATCAAGGAAGTCTTAAATAAAATAGTAATAAAAGATGCAGCGAGGAAGTCTTAAAATAAAATAGTATGAAGAAAAAGAATATGCAGCGAGGAAGTCTTAAAGAAAATAGTAATAAAAAGAATATGCAAGAGGAAGTCTTAAAGAAAATAGTAAGAAAAAGAATATGCAGCGAGGAAGTCTTAAAGAAAATAGTAATAAAAAAGAATATATGAGAAGTCTTAAAGAAAAAGTAATAAAAAGAAAAGCGAGGAAGTCTTAAAGAAAATAGTAAAAAAGAATATGCAGTCGAGGAAGTCTTATAAAAAAAAAATATGCAAAGAAAAAAGAATATGCAACGAGGAAGTCTTAAAGAAAATAGTTAAAAGAAAAATAGGAAGTCTTAAAGAAAAAAGAATAAAAGAATATGCAGCGAGGAAGTCTTAAAGAAAATAGTAATAAAAAAGCAAAGAATCTTAAAGAAAAAGAATAAAAAGAATAAGAAAGAAAAAAAGTAATAAAAAGAATATGCAACGAGGAAGTCTTAAAGAATAAAAGAATATGCAGCGAGGAAGTCTTAAAAGAAAATAGTAATAAAAAAGAATATGCAGCGAGGAAGTCTTAAAGAAAATAGTAATAAAAAGAATATGCAGCGAGGAAGTCTTAAAGAAAATAGTAATAAAAAGAATAAAAGAAACTTTTTAAAGAAAATAGTAATAAAAAGAATAAAGGAATTTAAAGAAAATAGTAATAAAAGAATATAAGAGGAAGTCTTAAAGAAAATAGTAATAAAAAAGAATATGCAGCGAGGAAGTCTTAAAGAAAATAGTAATAAAAAGAATAAAAAGAGGAAGTCTTAAAGAAAATAGTTTTAAAAAAGAATATAAAAAAATTGGAAGTTTTAAAGAAAATAGTAATAAAAAAGAATATGCAGCGAGGAAGTATTTAAAGAAAATAGTAATAAAAAAGAATAATCTACGAGAAGTCTTAAAGAAAATAGTAATAAAAAGAATATGCAGCGAGGAAGTCTTAAAGAAAATAGTAATAAAAAAATATGCAGCGATAAGTCTTAAAGAAAATAGTAATAAAAAAGAATATGCAGCGAGGAAGTCTTAAAGAAAAAGAATAAAAAAAGAATATGAAGCGAGGAAGTCTTAAAGAAAATAGTAATAAAAAGAATATGCAGAATTTTCTTAAAGAAAATAGTAATAAAAAGAATATGCAGCGAGTCTTAAAGAAAAAGTAAAAAGAATTAAAGAAAAAAAAATAAAAAAAAGAATATGCAACGAGGAAGTCTTAAAAAGAAAATAGTAATAAAAAAGAATATGCAGCGAGGAATCTTAAAGAAAATAGTAATAAAAAAAGAAAAAAAGAATATGTAATAAAAAGAATATGCAGAGGAAGTCTTAAAGAAAATAGTAATAAAAAGAATAAAAACGAGGAAGTCTAAAAGAAAAATTTAATAAAAAAGAATATGCAAGAGGAAATTTTAAAAAGAAAGAAAATCTTAAAAGAAAAAGAATAAAAAATAATATGGATGAGGAAGTCTTAAAGAAAATATTAATAAAAAGAATATGCACGAGGAAGTCTTAAAGAAAATAGTAATAAAAAGAATATGCAACGAGGAAGTCTTAAAGAAAATAAAGTAATAAAAAGAGAATGCAACGAGAAGTCTTTAAAGAAAATAGTAATAAAAAAGAATATGCAGCGAAAAAGTCTTAAAGAAAATAGTAATAAAAGAAGAATATGTCTTGCGATTAATTTTTAAAGAAAATAGTAATAAAAAAGAGAATTTAAAGAAAAAGTCTTAAAAAGAAAATAGTAATTTAAAAAAGAATATATTTCGAGGAAGTCTTTTTTTTTTTTTTAATAAAAAAGAATATGCAGCGAGGAAGTCTTAAAGAAATAGTAAAAAAAGAATATGCAGCGAGGAAGTCTTAAAGAAAATTTTAAAAAAATATGCAAGGAATCTTAAAGAAAATAGTAATAAAAAAGAATAGAGCGAGGAAGTGAGAAAGAAAAATAAAAAAAAGAAAAGGAATCTTAAAGAAAATTAATAAAATTTTATGCAAAGGAAAAAGAAATAGTAATAAAAAGAATATGCAACGAGGAAGTCTTAAAAGAAAATAGTAATAAAAAGAATATGAGAGCACTGAAGTCTTAAAGAAAAAAATAGTAATAAAAAAGAATATGCAGCGAGGAAGTTTTAAAAGAAAATAATTTTTAAGAAAAAAAAGAATATCTGTCATCTTAAAGAAAATAGTAATTTTTTTTTTTTTTTTAAAAAAAATAGTAATGAAAAAAAGAATATGCAACGAGGAAGTCTTAAACCAAAAAATATTTAATAAAAAGAATATGCAACGAGGAAGTCTCAATTGTTTCTTCTTTAGTAATAAAAAGAATATGCAGCGAGGAAGTCTTAAAGAAAATAGTAATAAAAAAGAATATGCAGCGATCCTGTCAAAAGAAGTCTTAAAGAATATTTATTTAATAAAAAAGAATAACATAGAATATTTATCGACGAAGTCTTAAAGAAAATTTTAATAAAAAAGAATATGTTGAGGAAGTACTTAAAGAAAATAGTAATAAAAGAATAAATAAAGAAAATAAATAAAAAGAATATACAACGAGGAAGTCTTAAAGAAAATAGTAATAAAAAGAATATGCAACCTTTTTTTTTTTAAAGAAAATAGTAATAAAAAAAGAATATGCAACGATTGTCTTAAAGAAAATAGTAATAAAAAAGAATATGCAACGATTTCTTAAAAAAAAAAGTAATAAAAAGAATATGCAGAGGAAGTTTCTAAAATAGTAATAAAAGAATAAAACGGAGGAAGTCTTAGAAAATATTTTAAAAAGAATATGCAACGAGAAGTCTTAAGAAAAAAAAAAAGAATATGCAAAAAAGAATGAATATGCAACGAGGAAAGTCTTAAAGAAAAATAGTAATAAAAAGAATATCTGAAGTCTTAAAGAAAAATTTTAATAAAAAGAATATGCAACGAGGAAGTCTTAAAGAAAATAGTAATAAAAAGAATATGCAATGAGGAATTCTTAAAGAAAATTAAAGAAAATCTTAAAGAAAATATAATAAAAAGAATATGCAGTGAGGAAGTCTTAAAGAAAATAGTAATGAAATTGACTCTTTTGATTTTATGCATCCTGTCAACGAAGTCTTTTAAAGAAAATTTTAATAAAAACATAATACCTTATCGACGAAGTCTTAAAGAAAATGTTAAAAAAAAGAATGCTTGTCAGCATTTGTTTCTAATTGATACATTTAATTTTCTTAATCTGTCAAAATAGTAAAAAAAGAATATACCATTGAGGAATTTCGTTAAAGAAAATAGTAATAAAAAGAATATGCCACCAACACTGTTTAAAAAAGAAAAATACTCTTAAAAAGAATATGCATCCTGTCAACGAGGAAGTCTTTTAAAGAAAATATTTTTAATTTAAAATCTACCTTTATCTACGATGCTCATTTTTTAGCACTGCATGCTTTTGTTAAAGAAAATAGCAATAAAAGAATATTCAACGAGGAATTTTAAAGAAAATAGTAATTTTTTTTTTTATGCAACTTTTTCTTAAAGAAAATAGTAATAAAAAGAATATGCAACGAGGAAGTCTTAAAGAAAATAGTAAAAAAAGAATATAGGAAGTCTTTTTTTTTTTTGTTGCTTTGCTTTGGGAAAAAGAATATAACGATTTAGTTTTTAAAAATTGTTTCTTCTTTTGTTCTGCCACAGGAAGTCTTAATATAAAACTGTTTAAAAATACGAATGAAATTGACTCTTTTGATTTAAATAAAATCCTGTCAACGAGGAAGTCTTTTGTCTTGCTATAAAGAAAATTTTTTAAAAACATATCACCTTATCTACGATGCTAGTTTTTAAAAAGAATACTGCATGCTTTTTTGTTGAGTTATGCCTCTTTTTGCTTGTCAAAATTTGTTTCTAATTGATAAATTTAATTTTCTACTATTCCTTGGCATTTCATCTGTCATAAAAAGAATCCTTTTTTTTTTTTTTTTGAATTGCTTTGCTTTTGGGATGATAAAAAAGAATACTCGAGGATTTACCATTGTTGTATATTTACGTTGATACAATTGTTTTTATTTCTTAAAGAAAATTGTTTCTTCTTTTGTTCTTAACCATACGCTTAATAAAAAGAATATGCAGAGGAAGTCTTAAAAAAAAATATAAATGAAGAATTGACTCTTTTGATTTAAAAAGAATATGCATCCTGTCAACGAGGAAGTCTTTAGTCTTGAATATTTATTTTTTTTTTAAAAGAAAATAGTAATATCTACCTTATCTACGAAAATAGTAATAAAATTTTTTAGCACTGCATGCTTTTGTTGAGTTGTACCTCTTTTGCTTATCAGCATTTGTTTCTAATTGATAGGAATTTAATTTTCTCTACTATTCCTTGAAAATTTCATCTGTCATCCTTAAAGAAAATAGTAAAAAAAGAATATTTTTTTTTTTTTTTTTTTTGTTGCTTTTGCTTTGGGATGATAAAAAGAATATCCTGATTTACCATTGTTGTATATTTACGTTGATACAATTGTTTAAAGAAAATTTCTTAAATCTCAATTGTTTCTTCTTTGTTCTGCCAGGAAGTCTTAACGAAAAATTAATAAAAAATAACACACTGTTTAAAAAAATACGAATGAACATTGACTCTTTTGAAAATTTTATGCATCCTGTCAACGAGGAAGTCTTTTGTCTTGCTATTTATTTTTATTATTTTTTAACACATATCTACCTTTATCTACGATGCTCATTTTTAAAAAAGAACTGCATGCTTTTTTGTTGAGTTGGACCTCTTTTGCTTGTCAGCGAGGAATTTGTTTCTAATTGATACATTTAATTTTCTCTACTATTCCTTGGCATTTCATCTGTCATCCTCCTTTTTTTTTTTTTTTTTTGTTTTTGCTTTGGGATGATAATAAAAAGAATTCACTCCGATTTACCATTGTTGTATATTTACGTTGATACAATTGTTTATTTCTTAAATCTCAATTGTTTCTTAAAGAAAATTTGTTCTGCCACCATAAAATAGTAATAAAAAATAATACACTGTTTAAAAAAATACGAATGAAATTGACTCTTTTGATTTTATGCATCCTGTCAACGAGGAAGTCTTTTTGTCTTGCTATTTATTTTTTTTTTTTACACATATCTTACCTTATCTACGATGCTCATTTTAAAGCACTGCATGCTTTTGTTGAGTTGTACCTCTTTTGCTTGTCAGCATTTGTTTCTAATTGATACATTTAATTTTCTCTACTATTCCTTGGCATTTCATCTGTCATCCCTCCTTTTTTTTTTTTTTTTGTTGCTTTTGCTTTGGGATGAGAAAAATAGTAATACTCCGATTTACCATTGTTGTATATTTACGTTGATACAATTGTTTATTTCTTAAATCTCAATTGTTTCTTCTTTGTTCTGCCACCATACGCTTAATATAACACACTGTTTAAAAAAAAAATACGAATGAACATTGACTCTTTTGATTTTATGCATCCTGTCAACGAGGAAGTCTTTTGTCTTGCTATTTATTTTTATTTTTTTACACATATCTACCTTATCTACGATGCTCATTTTTTTAGCACTGCATGCTTTTTGTTGAGTTGTACCTCTTTTGCTTGTCAGCATTTGTTTCTAATTGATACATTTAATTTTCTCTACTATTCCTTGGCATTTCATCTGTCATCCTCCTTTTTTTTTTTTTTTTTTTTTTGTTGCTTTTGCTTTGGGATGATCACATTCACTCCGATTTACCATTGTTGTATATTTACGTTGATACAATTGTTTATTTCTTAAATCTCAATTGTTTCTTCTTTGTTCTGCCACCATACGCTTAATATAACACACTGTTTAAAAAATACGAATGAACATTGACTCTTTTGATTTTATGCATCCTGTCAATGAGGCCTTTTGTCTTGCTATTTATTTTTATTATTTACACATATCTACCTTATCTACGATGCTCATTTTTTTAGCACTGCATGCTTTTTGTTGAGTTGTACCTCTTTTGCTTGTCAGCATTTGTTTCTAATTGATACATTTAATTTTCTCTACTATTCCTTGGCATTTCATCTGTCATCCTTTTTTTTTTTTTTTTTTTTTTTTGCTTTGGGATGATCACATTCACTCCGATTTACCATTGTTGTATATTTACGTTGATACAATTGTTTATTTCTTAAATCTCAATTGTTTCTTCTTTGTTCTGCCACCATACGCTTAATATAAACACTGTTTAAAAATACGAATGAACATTGACTCTAATGTGCCATTAGGGAAAGGCAAAAGCCTTATCTAAAACTTGTTCGAAATTATTTTTCATTAGCATTAATTGAGGCAGCGTAGGAGGCACTGCATTCAACTCAGCAAATTGCGATTTCCAATAAAAATGCGGTGGACGCAAAGTGGGTGATCACTGTATATTTCCCTTCTCTCGGTGCTTTATATTTACCTTTCCCTTCTTTAATGTGCCATTAGGGAAAGGCATAACCCTCATCTAAAACTTGTTCGAAATTATTTTTCATTAGAATTCATTGAGGCAGCGTAGGAAGCACTGCATTCAACTCAGCGAATTGCGATTTCCAATAAAAATGCGGTGGACGCAAAGTGGGTGATCACTGTATATTTCCCTTCTCTCTGTGCTTTATATTTACCTTTCCCTTCTTTAATGTGCCATTAGGGAAGGCAAAACCCTCATCTAAAACTTGTTCGAAATTATTTTTCATTAGAATTCATTGAGGCAGCGTAGGAAGCACTGCATTCAACTCAGCGAATTGCGATTTCCACTAAAAATGCGGTGGACGCAAAGTGGGTGATCACTGTATATTTCCCTTCTCTCTGTGCTTTATATTTACTTTTCCCTTCTTTAATGTGACATTAGGGAAAGGCAAAACCCTCATCTAAAACTTGTTCGAAATTATTTTTCATGAGAATTCATTGAGTCAGCGGATGAACACTGCATTCAACTCAGCGAATTGCGATTTCCAATAAAAATGCGGTGGACGCAAAGTGGGTGATCACTGTATAATTCCCTTCTCTGTGTGCTTTATATTTACATTTCCCTTCTTTAATGTGCCATTAGGGAAATGCAAAACCCTCATCTAAAACTTGTTCGAAATTATTTTTCATTAGAATTCATTGAGGCAGCGTAGGAAGCACTGCATTCAACTCAGCGAATTGCGATTTCCAATAAAAATGCGGTGGACGCAAAGTGGGTGATCACTGTATATTTCCCTTCTCTCGGTGCTTTATATTTACCTTTCCCTTCTTTAATGTGCCATTAGGGAAAGGCAAAACCCTCATCTAAAACTTGTTCGAAATTATTTTCATTAGAATTCATTGAGGCAGCGTAGGAAGCACTGCATTCAACTCAGCAATTGCGATTTCCACTAAAAATGCGGTGGACGCAAAGTGGGTGATCACTGTATATTTCCCTTCTCTCTGTGCTTTATATTTACCTTTCCCTTCTTTAATGTGCCATTAGGGAAAGGCAAAACCCTCATCTAAAACTTGTTCGAAATTATTTTTCATTAGAATTCATTGAGGCAGCGTAGGAAGCACTGCATTCAACTCAGCAATTGCGATTTCCAATAAAAATGCGGTGGACGCAAAGTGGGTGATCACTGTATATTTCCCTTCTCTCGGTGCTTTATATTTACCTTTCCCTTCTTTAATGTGCCATTAGGAAAGGCAAAACCCTCATCTAAAACTTGTTCGAAATTATTTTTCATTAGAATTCATTGAGGCAGCGTAGGAAGCACTGCATTCAACTCAGCAATTGCGATTTCCAATAAAAATGCGGTGGACGCAAAGTGGGTGATCACTGTATATTTCCCTTCTCTCTGTGCTTTATATTTACCTTTCCCTTCTTTAATGTGCCATTAGGGAAAGGCAAAACCCTCATCTAAAACTTGTTCGAAATTATTTTTCATTAGAATTCATTGAGGCAGCGTAGGAAGCACTGCATTCAACTCAGCAATTGCGATTTCCAATAAAAATGCGGTGGACGCAAAGTGGGTGATCACTGTATATTTCCCTTCTCTCTGTGCTTTTTATATTTACCTTTCCCTTCTTTAATGTGCCATAGGGAAAGGCAAAAAACCCTCATCTAAAACTTGTTCGAAATTATTTTCATTAGAATTCATTGAGGCAGCGTAGGAAGCACTGCATTCAACTCAGCAATTGCGATTTCCAATAAAAATGCGGTGGACGCAAAGTGGGTGATCACTGTATATTTTTCCCTTCTCTCGGTGCTTTATATTTACCTTTCCCTTCTTTAATGTGCCATTAGGAAAGGCAAAACCCTCATCTAAAACTTGTTCGAAATTATTTTTCATTAGAATTCATTGAGGAGGCGTAGGAAGCACTGCATTCAACTCAGCAAATTGCGATTTCCAATAAAAATGCGGTGGACGCAAAGTGGGTGATCACTGTATATTTCCCTTCTCTCGGTGCTTTATATTTACCTTTTCCTTCTTTAATGTGCCATTAGGGAAAGGCAAAACCCTCATCTAAAACTTGTTCGAAATTATTTTTCATTAGAATTCATTGAGGCAGCGTAGGAAGCACTGCTGCATTCAACTCAGCAATTGCGATTTCCAATAAAAATGCGGTGGACGCAAAGTGGGGGATCACTGTATATTTCCCTTCTCTCGGTGCTTTATATTTACCTTTCCCTTCTTTAATGTGCCATTAGGGAAAGGCAAAACCCTCATCTAAAACTTGTTCGAAATTATTTTTCATTTAAAATTCATTGAGGCAGCGTAGGAAGCACTGCATTCAACTCAGCGAATTGCGATTTCCAATAAAAATGCGGTGGACGCAAAGTGGGTGATCACTGTATTTCCCTTCTCTCGGTGTGCTTTATATTACCTTTTCCTTCTTTAATGTGCCATTAGGAAAGGCAAAACCCTCATCTAAAACTTGTTCGAAATTATTTTTTCATTAGAATTCATTGAGGCAGCGTAGGAAGCACTGCATTCAACTCAGCAATTGCGATTTCCAATAAAAATGCGGTGGACGCAAAGTGGGTGATCACTGTATATTTCCCTTCTCTCGGTGCTTTATATTTACCTTTCCCTTCTTTTAATGTGCCATTAGGGAAAGGCAAAACCCTCATCTAAAACTTGTTCGAAATTATTTTTCATTAGAATTCATTGAGGCAGCGTAGGAAGGCACTGCATTCAACTCAGCAATTGCGATTTCCAATAAAAATGCGGTGGACGCAAAGTGGGTGATCACTGTATATTTCCCTTCTCTCGGTGCTTTATATTTACCTTTCCCTTCTTTAATGTGCCATTAGGGGAAGGCAAAACCCTCATCTAAAACTTGTTCGAAATTATTTTTCATTAGAATTCATTGAGGCAGCGTAGGAAGCACTGCATTCAACTCAGCAATTGCGATTTCCAATAAAAATGCGGTGGACGCAAAGTGGGTGATCACTGTATATTTCCCTTCTCTCGGTGCTTTATATTTACCTTTCCCTTCTTTAATGTGCCATTAGGGAAAGGCAAAACCCTCATCTAAAACTTGTTCGAAATTATTTTTCATTAGAATTCATTGAGGCAGCGTAGGAAGCACTGCATTCAACTCAGCGCATTGCGATTTCCAATAAAAATGCGGTGGACGCAAAGTGGGTGATCACTGTATATTTCCCTTCTCTCTGTGCTTTATATTTACCTTTCCCTTCTTTAATGTGCCATTAGGGAAAGGCAAAACCCTCATCTAAAACTTGTTCGAAATTATTTTTCATTAGAATTCATTGAGGCAGCGTAGGAAGCACTGCATTCAACTCAGCAATTGCGATTTCCAATAAAAATGCGGTGGACGCAAAGTGGGTGATCACTGTATATTCCCCCTTCTCTGTGCTTTATATTTACCTTTCCCTTCTTTAATGTGCCATTAGGGAAAGGCAAAACCCTCATCTAAAACTTGTTCGAAATTATTTTTCATTTGAATTCATTGAGGCAGCGTAGGAAGCACTGCATTCAACTCAGCGAATTGCGATTTCCAATAAAAATGCGGTGGACGCAAAGTGGGTGATCACTGTATATTTCCCTTCTCTCGGTGCTTTATATTTACCTTTCCCTTCTTTAATGTGCCATTAGGGAAAGGCAAAACCCTCATCTAAAACTTGTTCGAAATTATTTTTCATTAGAATTCATTGAGGCAGCGTAGGAAGCACTGCATTCAACTCAGCTAATTGCGATTTCCAATAAAAATGCGGTGGACGCAAAGTGGGTGATCACTGTATATTTCCCTTCTCTCGGTGCTTTATATTTACCTTTCCCTTCTTTTATGTGCCATTAGGGAAAGGCAAAACCCTCATCTAAAACTTGTTCGAAATTATTTTTCATAAGAATTCATTGAGGCAGCGTAGGAAGCACTGCATTCAACTCAGCTAATTGCGATTTCCAATAAAAATGCGGTGGTCGCAAAGTGGGTGATCACTGTATATTTCCCTTCTCTCGGTGCTTTTTATTTACCTTTCCCTTCTTTAATGTGCCATAAGGAAAGGCAAAACCCTCATCTAAAACTTGTTCAAAATTATTTTTCATTAGAATTCATTGAGGCAGCGTAGGAAGCACTGCATTCAACTCAGCGAATTGCGATTTCCACTAAAAATGCGGTGGACGCAAAGTGGGTGATCACTGTATATTTCCCTTCTCTCGGTGCTTTTATTTTACTTTCCCTTCTTTAATGTGCCATTAGGGAAGGCAAAACCCTCATCTAAAACTTGTTCGAAATTATTTTTCATTAGAATTCATTGAGGCAGCGCGTAGGAAGCACTGCATTCAACTCAGCAATTGCGATTTCCACTAAAAATGCGGTGGACGCAAAGTGGGTGATCACTGTATATTTCCCTTCTCTCGGTGCTTTTTATTTACCTTTCCCTTCTTTAATGTGCCATTAGGGAAGGCAAAACCCTCATCTAAAACTTGTTCGAAATTATTTTTCATTAGAATTCATTGAGGCAGCGTAGGAAGCACTGCATTCAACTCAGCGAATTGCGATTTCCAATAAAAATGCGGTGGACGCAAAGTGGGTGATCACTGTATTTTTCCCTTCTCTGTGCTTTATATTTACCTTTCCCTTCTTTAATGTGCCATTAGGGAAAGGCAAAACCCTCATCTTAAACTTGTTCGAAATTATTTTTCATTAGAATTCATTGAGGCAGCGTAGGAAGCACTGCATTCAACTCAGCAATTGCGATTTCAATAAAAATGCGGTGGTGGACGCAAAGTGGGTGATCACTGTATATTTCCCTTCTCTCTGTGCTTTATATTTACCTTTCCCTTCTTTAATGTGCCATTAGGGAAAGGCAAAACCCTCATCTAAAACTTGTTCGAAATTATTTTTCATTAGAATTCATTGAGGCAGCGTAGGAAGCACTGCATTCAACTCAGCAATTGCGATTTCCAATAAAAATGCGGTGGACGCAAAGTGGGTGATCACTGTATATTTCCCTTCTCTCTGTGCTTTATATTTACCTTTCCCTTCTTTAATGTGCCATTAGGGAAGGCAAAACCCTCATCTAAAACTTGTTCGAAATTATTTTTCATTAGAATTCATTGAGGCAGCGTAGGAAGCACTGCATTCAACTCAGCAATTGCGATTTCCAATAAAAATGCGGTGGACGCAAAGTGGGTGATCACTGTATATTTCCCTTCTCTCTGTGCTTTATATTTTTACCTTTCCTTCTTTAATGTGCCATTAGGGAAAGGCAAAACCCTCATCTAAAACTTGTTCGAAATTATTTTTCATTAGAATTCATTGAGGCAGCGTAGGAAGCACTGCATTCAACTCAGCAATTGCGATTTCCAATAAAAATGCGGTGGACGCAAAAAGTGGGTGATCACTGTATATTTCCCTTCTCTCGGTGCTTTATATTTACCTTTCCCTTCTTTAATGTGCCATTAGGAAAGGCAAAACCCTCATCTAAAACTTGTTCGAAATTATTTTTCATTAGAATTCATTGAGGCGCGTAGGAAGCACTGCATTCAACTCAGCAATTGCGATTTCCATATAAAAAATGCGGTGGACGCAAAGTGGGTGATCACTGTATATTTCCCTTCTCTCTGTGCTTTATATTTTACCTTTCCCTTCTTTAATGTGCCATTAGGGAAAGGCAAAACCCTCATCTAAAACTTGTTCGAAATTATTTTTCATTAGAATTCATTGAGGCAGCGTAGGAAGCACTGCATTCAACTCAGCAATTGCGATTTCCAATAAAAATGCGGTGGACGCAAAGTGGGTGATCACTGTATATTTCCCTTCTCTCTGTGCTTTATATTTACCTTTCCCTTCTTTTAATGTGCCATTAGGGAAGGCAAAACCCTCATCTAAAACTTGTTCGAAATTATTTTTCATTAGAATTCATTGAGGCAGCGTAGGAAGCACTGCATTCAACTCAGCAATTGCGATTTCCAATAAAAATGCGGTGGACGCAAAGTGGGTGATCACTGTATATTTCCCTTCTCTCTGTGCTTTATATTTACCTTTCCCTTCTTTAATGTGCCATTAGGGAAAGGCAAAACCCTCATCTAAAACTTGTTCGAAATTATTTTTCATTAGAATTCATTGAGGCAGCGTAGGAAGCACTGCATTCAACTCAGCAATTGCGATTTCCAATAAAAATGCGGTGGACGCAAAGTGGGTGATCACTGTATATTTCCCTTCTCTCGGTGCTTTATATTTACCTTTCCCTTCTTTAATGTGCCATTAGGGAAAAGGCAAAACCCTCATCTAAAACTTGTTCGAAATTATTTTTCATTAGAATTCATTGAGGCAGCGTAGGAAGCACTGCATTCAACTCAGCAATTGCGATTTCCAATAAAAAAATGCGGTGGACGCAAAGTGGGTGATCACTGTATATTTCCCTTCTCTCGGTGCTTTATATTTACCTTTCCCTTCTTTAATGTGCCATTAGGGAAAGGCAAAACCCTCATCTAAAACTTGTTCGAAATTAATTTTTTCATAGAATTCATTGAGGCAGCGTAAGCACTGCATTCAACTCAGCAATTGCGATTTCCAATAAAAATGCGGTGGACAAAGTGGGTGATCACTGTATATTTCCCTTCTCTCGGTGCTTTATATTTACCTTTCCCTTCTTTAATGTGCCATTAGGGAAAGGCAAAACCCTCATCTAAAACTTGTTCGAAATTATTTTTCATTAGAATTCATTGAGGCAGCGTAAGAAGCACTGCATTCAACTCAGCGAATTGCGATTTCCAATAAAAATGCGGTGGACGCAAAGTGGGTGATCACTGTATATTTCCCTTCTCTCTGTGCTTTATATTTACCTTTCCCTTCTTTAATAATGCCATAGGGGGAAGGCAAAACCCTCATCTAAAACTTGTTCGAAATTATTTTTTTTCATTAGAATTCATTGAGGCAGCGTAGCAGCTGCATTCAACTCAGCAATTGCGATTTCCAATAAAAATGCGGTGGACGCAAAGTGGGTGATCACTGTATATTTCCCTTCTCTCTGTGCTTTTTATATTTACCTTTCCCTTCTTTAATGTGCCATTAGGGAAAGGCAAAACCCTCATCTAAAACTTGTTCGAAATTATTTTTCATTAGAATTCATTGAGGCAGCGTAGGAAGCACTGCATTCAACTCAGCAATTGCGATTTCCAATAAAAATGCGGTGGACGCAAAGTGGGTGATCACTGTATATTTCCCTTCTCTCTGTGCTTTTATTTACCTTTCCTTCTTCTTTAATGTGCCATTAGGGAAAGGCAAAACCCTCATCTAAAACTTGTTCGAAATTATTTTTCATTAGAATTCATTGAGGCAGCGTAGGAAGCACTGCATTCAACTCAGCAATTGCGATTTCCAATAAAAAATGCGTGTGGACAAAGTGGGTGATCACTGTATATTTCCCTTCTCTCTGTGCTTTATATTTACCTTTCCCTTCTTTAATGTGCCATTAGGGAAAGGCAAAACCCTCATCTAAAACTTGTTCGAAATTATTTTTCATTAGAATTCATTGAGGCAGCATAGGAAGTACTGCATTCAACTCAGCAACTTGCGATTTCCAATAAAAATGCGGTGGACGCAAAGTGGGTGATCACTGTATATTTCCCTTCTCTCGGTGCTTTATATTTACCTTTCCCTTCTTTAATGTGCCATTATGGAAAGGCAAAACCCTCATCTAAAACTTGTTCGAAATTATTTTTCATTAGAATTCATTGAGGCAGCGTAGGAAGCACTGCATTCAACTCAGCGAATTGCGATTTCCAATAAAAATGCGGTGGACGCAAAGTGGGTGATCACTGTATATTTCCCTTCTCTCTGTGCTTTATATATACCTTTCCCTTCTTTAATGTGCCATTAGGGAAAGGCAAAACCCTCATCTAAAACTTGTTCGAAATTATTTTTCATTAGAAATCATTGAGGCAGCGTAGGAAGCACTGCATTCAACTCAGCGAATTGCGATTTCCAATAAAAATGCGGTGGACGCAAAGTGGGTGATCACTGTATATTTCCCTTCTCTCTGTGCTTTATATTTACCTTTCCCTTCTTTAATGTGCCATTAGGGAAAGGCAAAACCCTCATCTAAAACTTGTTCGAAATTATTTTTTTCATTAGAATTCATTGAGGCAGCGTAGGAAGCACTGCATTCAACTCAGCAATTGCGATTTTCAATAAAAATGCGGTGGACGCAAAGTGGGTGATCACTGTATATTTCCCTTCTCTCGGTGCTTTATATTTACCTTTCCCTTCTTTAATGTGCCATTAGGGAAAGGCAAAACCCTCATCTAAAACTTGTTCGAAATTATTTTTCATTAGAATTCATTGAGGCAGCGTAGGGCACTGCATTCAACTCAGCAATTGCGATTTCCAATAAAAATGCGGTGGACGCAAAGTGGGTGATCACTGTATATTTCCCTTCTCTCTGTGCTTTATATTTACCTTTCCCTTCTTTAATGTGCCATTAGGGAAAGGCAAAACCCTCATCTAAAACTTGTTCGAAATTATTTTTCATTAGAATTCATTGAGGCAGCGTAGGAAGCACTGCATTCAACTCAGCAATTGCGATTTCCAATAAAAAAAATGCGGTGGACGCAAAGTGGGTGATCACTGTATATTTCCCTTCTCTCTGTGCTTTATATTTACCTTTCCCTTCTTTAATGTGCCATTAGGGAAGGCAAAACCCTCATCTAAAACTTGTTCGAAATTATTTTTCATTAGAATTCATTGAGGCAGCGTAGGAAGCACTGCATTCAACTCAGCAATTGCGATTTCCAATAAAAAAATGCGGTGGACGCAAAGTGGGTGATCACTGTATATTTCCCTTCTCTCGGTGCTTTATATTTACCTTTCCCTTCTTTAATGTGCCATTAGGGAAAGGCAAAACCCTCATCTAAAACTTGTTCGAAATTATTTTTCATTAGAATTCATTGAGGCAGCGTAGGAAGCACTGCATTCAACTCAGCGAATTGCGATTTCCAATAAAAAATGCGGTGGACGCAAAGTGGGTGATCACTGTATATTTCCCTTCTCTCGGTGCTTTATATTTACCTTTCCCTTCTTTAATGTGCCATTAGGGAAAGGCAAAACCCTCATCTAAAACTTGTTCGAAATTATTTTTCATTAGAATTCATTGAGGCAGCGTAGGAAGCACTGCATTCAACTCAGCGAATTGCGATTTCCAATAAAAATGCGGTGGACGCAAAGTGGGTGATCACTGTATATTTCCCTTCTCTCGGTGCTTTATATTTACCTTTCCCTTCTTTATTGTGCCATTAGGGAAAGGCAAAACCCTCATCTAAAACTTGTTCGAAATTATTTTTCATTAGAATTCATTGAGGCAGCGTAGGAAGCACTGCATTCAACTCAGCGAATTGCGATTTCCAATAAAAAAAATGCGGTGGACGCAAAGTGGGTGATCACTGTATATTTCCCTTCTCTCGGTGCTTTATATTTACCTTTCCCTTCTTTAATGTGCCATTAGGGAAAGGCAAAACCCTCATCTAAAACTTGTTCGAAATTATTTTTCATTAGAATTCATTGAGGCAGCGTAGGAAGCACTGCATTCAACTCAGCGAATTGCGATTTCCAATAAAAATGCGGTGGACGCAAAGTGGGTGATCACTGTATATTTCCCTTCTCTCGGTGCTTTATATTTACCTTTTCCCTTCTTTAATGTGCCATTGGGAAAGGCAAAACCCTCATCTAAAACTTGTTCGAAATTATTTTTCATTAGAATTCATTGAGGCAGCGTAGGAAGCACTGCATTCAACTCAGCAATTGCGATTTCCAATAAAAATGCGGTGGACGCAAAGTGGGTGATCACTGTATATTTCCCTTCTCTCGGTGCTTTATATTTACCTTTCCCTTCTTTAATGTGCCATTAGGGAAAGGCAAAACCCTCATCTAAAACTTGTTCGAAATTATTTTTCATTAGAATTCATTGAGGCAGCGTAGGAAGCACTGCATTCAACTCAGCAATTGCGATTTCCAATAAAAATGCGGTGGACGCAAAAGTGGGTGATCACTGTATATTTCCCTTCTCTCGGTGCTTTATATTTACCTTTCCCTTCTTTAATGTGCCATTAGGGAAAGGCAAAACCCTCATCTAAAACTTGTTCGAAATTATTTTTCATTAGAATTCATTGAGGCAGCGTAGGGCACTGCATTCAACTCAGCAATTGCGATTTCCAATAAAAATGCGGTGGACGCAAAGTGGGTGATCACTGTATATTTCCCTTCTCTCGGTGCTTTATATTTACATTTCCCTTCTTTAATGTGCCATTAGGGAAAAGGCAAAACCCTCATCTAAAATTTGTTCGAAATTATTTTTCATTAGAATTCATTGAGGCAGCGTAGGAAGCACTGCATTCAAATCAGCGAATTGCGATTTCCAATAAAAATGCGGTGGACGCAAAGTGGGTGATCTATGTATATTTCCCTTCTCTCTGTGCTTTATATTTACCTTTCCCTTCTTTAATGTGCCATTAGGGAAAGGCAAAACCCTCATCTAAAACTTGTTCGAAATTATTTTTCATTAGAATTCATTGTGGCAGCGTAGGAAGCACTGCATTCAACTCAGCAATTGCGATTTTCAATAAAAATGCGGTGGACGCAAAGTGGGTGATCACTGTATATTTCCCTTCTCTCGGTGCTTTATATTTACCTTTCCTTCTTTAATGTGCCATTAGGGGAAGGCAAAACCCTCATCTAAAACTTGTTCGAAATTATTTTTCATTAGAATTCATTGAGGCAGCGTAGGAAGCACTGCATTCAACTCAGCAATTGCGATTTCCAATAAAAAAATGCGGTGGACGCAAAGTGGGTGATCACTGTATATTTCCCTTCTCTCGGTGCTTTATATTTACCTTTCCCTTCTTTAATGTGCCATTAGGGAAAGGCAAAACCCTCATCTAAAACTTGTTCGAAATTATTTTTTCATTAGAATTCATTGAGGCAGCGTAGGAAGCACTGCATTCAACTCAGCGAATTGCGATTTCCAATAAAAATGCGGTGGACGCAAAGTGGGTGATCACTGTATATTTCCCTTCTCTCGGTGCTTTATATTTACCTTTCCCTTCTTTAATGTGCCTTTAGGGAAAGGCAAAACCCTCATCTAAAACTTGTTCGAAATTATTTTTCATTAGAATTCATTTGAGGCAGCGTAGGAAGCACTGCATTCAACTCAGCGAATTGCAATTTCCAATAAAAATGCGGTGGACGCAAAGTGGGTGATCACTGTATATTTCCCTTCTCTCGGTGCTTTATATTTACCTTTCCCTTCTTTAATGTGCCATTAGGTAAAGGCAAAACCCTCTTCCAAAACTTGTTCGAAATTATTTTTCATTAGAATTCATTGAGGCAGCGTAGGAAGCACTGCATTCAACTCAGCGAATTGCGATTTCCAATAAAAATGCGGTGGACGCAAAGTGGGTGATCACTGTATATTTCCCTTCTCTCGCTGCTTTATATTTACCTTTCCCTTATTTTAATGTGCCATTAGGGAAGGCAAAACCCTCATCTAAAACTTGTTCGAAATTATTTTTCATTAGAATTCATTGAGGCAGCGTAGGAAGCACTGCATTCAACTCAGCGAATTGCGATTTTCAATAAAAATGCGGTGGACGCAAAGTGGGTGATCACTGTATATTTCCCTTCTCTCTGTGCTTTATATTTACCTTTCCCTTCTTTAATGTGCCATTAGGGAAAGGCAAAACCCTCATCTAAAACTTGTTCTAAATTATTTTTTTTCATTAGAATTCATTGAGGCAGCGTAGGAAGCACTGCATTCAACTCAGCGAATTGCGATTTCCAATAAAAATGCGGTGGACGCAAAAGTGGGTGATCACTGTATATTTCCCTTCTCTCGGTGCTTTATATTTACCTTTCCCTTCTTTAATGTGCCATTAGGGAAGGCAAAACCCTCATCTAAAACTTGTTCGAAATTATTTTTCATTAGAATTCATTGAGGCAGCGTAGGAAGCACTGCATTCAACTCAGCAATTGCGATTTCAATAAAAATGCGGTGGACGCAAAGTGGGTGATCACTGTATATTTCCCTTCTCTCGGTGCTTTATATTTACCTTTCCCTTCTTTAATGTGCCATTAGGGAAGGCAAAACCCTCATCTAAAACTTGTTCGAAATTATTTTTTCATTAGAATTCATTGAGGCAGCGTAGGAAGCACTGCATTCAACTCAGCAATTGCGATTTCCAATAAAAATGCGGTGGTGGACGCAAAGTGGGTGATCACTGTATATTTCCCTTCTCTCTGTGCTTTATATTTACCTTTCCCTTCTTTAATGTGCCATTAGGGAAGGCAAAACCCTCATCTAAAACTTGTTCGAAATTATTTTTTTCATTAGAATTCATTGAGGCAGCGTAGGAGGCACTGCATTCAACTCAGCAATTGCGATTTCCAATAAAAAAATGCGGTGGACGCAAAGTGGGTGATCACTGTATATTTCCCTTCTCTCGGTGCTTTATATTTACCCTTCCCTTCTTTAATGTGCCATTAGGGAAGGCAAAACCCTCATCTAAAACTTGTTCGAAATTATTTTTCATTAGAATTCATTGAGGCAGCGTAGGAAGCACTGCATTCAACTCAGCAATTGCGATTTCCAATAAAAATGCGGTGGACGCAAAGTGGGTGATCACTGTATATTTCCCTTCTCTCTGTGCTTTATATTTACCTTTCCCTTCTTTAATGTGCCATTAGGAAAGGCAAAACCCTCATCTAAAACTTGTTCGAAATTATTTTTCATTAAATTCATTGAGGCAGCGTAGGAAGCACTGCATTCAACTCAGCAATTGCGATTTCAATAAAAATGCGGTGGACGCAAAGTGGGTGATCACTGTATATTTCCCTTTCTCTCGGTGCTTTATATTTACCTTTTTCCTTCTTTAATGTGCCATTAGGGAAAGGCAAAACCCTCATCTAAAACTTGTTCGAAATTATTTTTCATTAGAATTCATTGAGGCAGCGTAGGAAGCACTGCATTCAACTCAGCAATTGCGATTTCCAATAAAAATGCGGTGGACGCAAAGTGGGTGATCACTGTATATTTCCCTTCTCTCTGTGCTTTATATTTACCTTTTCCCTTCTTTAATGTGCCATTAGGGAAAGGCAAATCCCTCATCTAAAACTTGTTCGAAATTATTTTTCATTAGAATTCATTGAGGCAGCGTAGGAAGCACTGCATTCAACTCAGCGAATTGCGATTTCCAATAAAAATGCGGTGGACGCAAAGTGGGTGATCACTATATTTCCCTTCTCTCTGTGCTTTATATTTACCTTTCCCTTCTTTAATGTGCCATTAGGGAAAGGCAAAACCCTCATCTAAAACTTGTTCGAAATTATTTTTCATTAGAATTCATTGAGGCAGCGTAGGAGGGCACTGCATTCAACTCAGCAATTGCGATTTCCAATAAAAATGCGGTGGACGCAAAGTGGGTGATCACTGTATATTTCCCTTCTCTCTGTGCTTTATATTTACCTTTCCCTTCTTTAATGTGCCATTAGGGAAAGGCAAAACCCTCATCTAAAAGTTGTTCGAAATTATTTTTCATTAGAATTCATTGAGGCAGCGTAGGGCACTGCATTCAACTCAGCGAATTGCGATTTCCAATAAAAATGCGGTGGACGTAAAGTGGGTGATCACTGTGATTTCCCTTCTCTCGGTGCTTTATATTTACCTTTCCCTTCTTTAATGTGCCATTAGGGAAAGGCAAAACCCTCATCTAAAACTTGTTCGAAATTATTTTTCATTAGAATTCATTGAGGCAGAGTAGGAAGCACTGCATTCAACTCAGCAATTGCGATTTCCAATAAAAATGCGGTGGACAAAAAGTGGGTGATCACTGTATTTCCCTTCTCTCGGTGCTTTATATTTACCTTTCCCTTCTTTAATGTGCCATTAGGGAAAGGCAAAACCCTCATCTAAAACTTGTTCGAAATTATTTTTCATTAGAATTCATTGAGGCAGCGTAGGAAGCACTGCATTCAACTCAGCAATTGCGATTTTCCAATAAAAATGCGGTGGACGCAAAGTGGGTGATCACTGTATATTTCCCTTCTCTCGGTGCTTTATATTTACCTTTCCCTTCTTTAATGTGCCATTAGGAAAGGCAAAACCCTCATCTAAAACTTGTTCGAAATTATTTTTCATTAGAATTCATTGAGGCAGCGTAGGAAGCACTGCATTCAACTCAGCAATTGCGATTTCCAATAAAAATGCGGTGGACGCAAAGTGGGTGATCACTGTATATTTCCCTTCTCTCTGTGCTTTATATTTACCTTTCCCTTCTTTAATGTGCCATTAGGGAAAGGCAAAACCCTCATCTAAAACTTGTTCGAAATATTTTTCATTAGAATTCATTGAGGCAGCGTAGGAAGCACTGCATTCAACTCAGCAATTGCGATTTCCAATAAAAATGCGGTGGACGCAAAGTGGGTGATCACTGTATATTTCCCTTCTCTCTGTGCTTTATATTTACCTTTCCCTTCTTTAATGTGCCATTAGGGAAAGGCAAAACCCTCATCTAAAACTTGTTCGAAATTATTTTTCATTAGAATTCATTGAGGCAGCGTAGGAAGCACTGCATTCAACTCAGCAATTGCGATTTCCAATAAAAATGCGGTGGACGCAAAGTGGGTGATCACTGTATATTTCCCTTCTCTCTGTGCTTTATATTTACCTTTCCCTTCTTTAATGTGCCATTAGGGAAAGGCAAAACCCTCATCTAAAACTTGTTCGAAATTATTTTTCATTAGAATTCATTGAGGCAGCGTAGGGCACTGCATTCAACTCAGCGAATTGCGATTTCCAATAAAAATGCGGTGGACGCAAAGTGGGTGATCACTGTATATTTCCCTTCTCTCGGTGCTTTATATTTACCTTTCCCTTCTTTAATGTGCCATTAGGAAAAGCAAAACCCTCATCTAAAACTTGTTCGAAATTATTTTTCATTAGAATTCATTGAGGGGCGTAGGAAGCACGGCATTCAACTCAGCGAATTGCGATTTCCAATAAAAATGCGGTGGACGCAAAGTGGGTGATCACTGTATATTTCCCTTCTCTGTGCTTTATATTTACCTTTCCCTTCTTTAATGTGCCATTAGGGAAAGGCAAAACCCTCATCTAAAACTTGTTCGAAATTATTTTTCATTAGAATTCATTGAGGCAGCGTAGGAAGCACTGCATTCAACTCAGCAATTGCGATTTCCAATAAAAATGCGGTGGACGCAAAGTGGGTGATCACTGTATATTTCCCTTCTCTCGGTGCTTTATATTTACCTTTCCCTTCTTTAATGTGCCATTAGGGAAAGGCAAAACCCTCATCTAAAACTTGTTCGAAATTATTTTTCATTAGAATTCATTGAGGCAGCGTAGGAAGCACTGCATTCAACTCAGCGAATTGCGATTTCCAATAAAAATGCGGTGGACAAAGTGGGTGATCACTGTATATTTCCCTTCTCTCGGTGCTTTATATTTACCTTTCCCTTCTTTAATGTGCCATTGGGGAAAGGCAAAACCCTCATCTAAAACTTGTTCGAAATTATTTTTCATTAGAATTCATTGAGGCAGCGTAGGAAGCACTGCATTCAACTCAGCGAATTGCGATTTCCAATAAAAATGCGGTGGACGCAAAGTGGGTGATCACTGTATATTTCCCTTCTCTCGGTGCTTTATATTTACCTTTCCCTTCTTTAATGTGCCATTAGGGAAGGCAAAACCCTCATCTAAAACTTGTTCGAAATTTATTTTTCATTAGAATTCATTGAGGCAGCGTAGGAAGCACTGCATTCAACTCAGCAATTGCGATTTCCAATAAAAATGCGGTGGACGCAAAGTGGGTGATCACTGTATATTTCCCTTCTCTCGGTGCTTTATATTTACCTTTCCCTTCTTTAATGTGCCATTAGGGAAAGGCAAAACCCTCATCTAAAACTTGTTCGAAATTATTTTTCATTAGAATTCATTGAGGCAGCGTAGGGCACTGCATTCAACTCAGCAATTGCGATTTCCAATAAAAATGCGTGTGGACAAAGTGGGTGATCACTGTATATTTCCCTTCTCTCGGTGCTTTATATTTACCTTTCCCTTCTTTAATGTGCCATTAGGGAAAGGCAAAACCCTCATCTAAAACTTGTTCGAAATTATTTTTCATTAGAATTCATTGAGGCAGCGTAGGAAGCACTGCATTCAACTCAGCAATTGCGATTTCCAATAAAAATGCGGTGGACGCAAAGTGGGTGATCACTGTATATTTCCCTTCTCTCGGTGCTTTATATTTACCTTTCCCTTCTTTAATGTGCCATTTAGGGAAAGGCAAAACCCTCATCTAAAACTTGTTCGAAATTATTTTTCATTAGAATTCATTGAGGCAGCGTAGGAAGCACTGCATTCAACTCAGCAATTGCGATTTCCAATAAAAATGCGGTGGACGCAAAGTGGGTGATCACTGTATATTTCCTTCTCTCGGTGCTTTTATTTTACCTTTCCCTTCTTTAATGTGCCATTAGGGAAAGGCAAAACCCTCATCTAAAACTTGTTCGAAATTATTTTTCATTAGAATTCATTGAGGCAGCGTAGGAAGCACTGCATTCAACTCAGCAATTGCGATTTCCAATAAAAATGCGGTGGACGCAAAGTGGGTGATCACTGTATATTTCCCTTCTCTCGGTGCTTTATATTTACCTTTCCCTTCTTTAATGTGCCATTAGGGAAAGGCAAAACCCTCATCTAAAACTTGTTCGAAATTATTTTTCATTAGAATTCATTGAGGCAGCGTAGGAAGCACTGCATTCAACTCAGCGAATTGCGATTTCCAATAAAAATGCGGTGGACGCAAAGTGGGTGATCACTGTATATTTCCCTTCTCTCGGTGCTTTATATTTACCTTTCCCTTCTTTAATGTGCCATTAGGGAAAGGCAAAACCCTCATCTAAAACTTGTTCGAAATTATTTTTCATTAGAATTCATTGAGGCAGCGTAGGAAGCACTGCATTCAACTCAGCAATTGCGATTTCCAATAAAAATGCGGTGGACGCAAAGTGGGTGATCACTGTATATTTTTCCTTTATATTTCTCTCGGTGCTTTATATTTACCTTTCCTTTCTTTAATATTTCCCTTCTCCATTTACCTTTCCTTCTTTAATGTGCCATTAGGAAAGGCAAAACCCTCATCTAAAACTTGTTCGAAAAAATTTTTTTCAAATGCGGTGGACGCAAATTCATTGAGGCAGCGTGCTTTAACCTTTCCCACTGCATTCAACTCATCTAAAACTTGTTCGATTTTTCCACTAAAAATGCGGTGGACGCAAAGTGGGTGGACGCAAACTGTATATTTCCCTTCTCTCGGTGCTTTATATTTACCTTTCCCTTCTTTAATGTGCCATTTAGGGAAAGGCAAAACCCTCATCTAAAACTTGTTCGAAAATTTTTTTTCATTAGAATTCATTGAGGCAGCGTAGGAAGCACTGCATTCAACTCAGCAATTGCGATTTCCAATAAAAATGCGGTGGACGCAAAGTGGGTGATCACTGTATATTTCCCTTCTCTCGGTGCTTTATATTTACCTTTCCCTTCTTTAATGTGCCATTAGGGAAAGGCAAAACCCTCATCTAAAACTTGTTCGAAATTATTTTTTTCATTAGAATTCATTGAGGCAGCGTAGGAAGCACTGCATTCAACTCAGCAATGCGATTTCCAATAAAAATGCGGTGGACGCAAAGTGGGTGATCACTGTATATTTCCCTTCTCTCGGTGCTTTATATTTACCTTTCCCTTCTTTAATGTGCCATTAGGGAAAGGCAAAACCCTCATCTAAAACTTGTTCGAAATTATTTTCATTAGAATTCATTGAGGCAGCGTAGGAAGCACTGCATTCAACTCAGCAATTGCGATTTCCAATAAAAATGCGGTGGACGCAAAGTGGGTGATCACTGTATATTTCCCTTCTCTCGGTGCTTTATATTTACCTTTTCCCTTTAATTGCCATTAGGGAAAGGCAAAACCCTCATCTAAAACTTGTTCGAAATTATTTTTCATTAGAATTCATTGAGGCAGCGTAGGAAGCACTGCATTCAACTCAGCGCATTGCGATTTCCAATAAAAATGCGGTGGACGCAAAGTGGGTGATCACTGTATATTTCCCTTCTCTCGGTGCTTTATATTTACCTTTCCCTTCTTTAATGTGCCATTAGGGGCAAAACCCTCATCTAAAACTTTTTCGAAATTATTTTTCATTAGAATTCATTGAGGCATTTGCATTCAACTCAGCTTCGATTTCAATAAAAATGCGGTGGACGCAAAGTTGATCACTGTATTTTCCCTTCTCTCGGTGCTTTATATTTACCTTTCCCTTCTTTAATGTGCCATTAGGGAAAGGCAAAACCCTCATCTAAAACTTGTTCGAAATTATTTTTCATTAGAATTCATTGAGGCAGCGTAGGAAGCACTGCATTCAACTCAGCGAATTGCGATTTCAATAAAAATGCGGTGGACGCAAAGTGGGTGATCACTGTATATTCCCTTCTCTCGGTGCTTTATTTATTTTCCCTTCTTTAATGTGCCATTAGGGAAGGCAAAACCCTCATCTAAAACTTGTTCGAAATTATTTTTCATTAGAATTCATTGAGGCAGCGTAGGAAGCACTGCATTCAACTCAGCAATTGCGATTTCCAATAAAAATGCGGTGGACGCAAAGTGGGTGATCACTGTATATTTCCCTTCTCTCGGTGCTTTATATTTACCTTTCCCTTCTTTAATGTGCCATTAGGGAAAGGCAAAACCCTCATCTAAAACTTGTTCGAAATTATTTTTCATTAGAATTCATTGAGGCAGCGTAGGAAGCACTGCATTCAACTCAGCAATGCGATTTCCAATAAAAAATGCGGTGGACGCAAAGTGGGTGATCACTGTATATTTCCCTTCTCTCTGTGCTTTATATTTACCTTTCCCTTCTTTAATGTGCCATTAGGGGGAAAGGCAAAACCCTCATCTAAAACTTGTTCGAAATTATTTTTCATTAGAATTCATTGAGGCAGCGTAGGAAGCACTGCATTCAACTCAGCGAATTGCGATTTCCAATAAAAAATGCGGTGGACAAAGTGGGTGATCACTGTATATTTCCCTTCTCTCGGTGCTTTTATTTACCTTTCCCTTCTTTAATGTGCCATTAGGGAAAGGCAAAACCCTCATCTAAAACTTGTTCGAAATTATTTTCATTAGAATTCATTGAGGCAGCGTAGGAAGCACTGCATTCAACTCAGCGAATTGCGATTTCCAATAAAAATGCGGTGGACGCAAAGTGGGTGATCACTGTATATTTCCCTTCTCTCGGTGCTTTATATTTACCTTTCCCTTCTTTAATGTGCCATTAGGGAAAGGCAAAACCCTCATCTAAAACTTGTTCGAAATTATTTTTCATTAGAATTCATTGAGGCAGCGTAGGAAGCACTGCATTCAACTCAGCAATTGCGATTTCCAATAAAAATGCGGTGGACGCAAAGTGGGTGATCACTGTATATTTCCCTTCTCTCGGTGCTTTATATTTACCTTTCCCTTCTTTAATGTGCCATTAGGGGAAGGCAAAACCCTCATCTAAAACTTGTTCGAAATTATTTTTCATTAGAATTCATTGAGGCAGCGTAGGAAGCACTGCATTCAACTCAGCAATTGCGATTTCCAATAAAAATGCGGTGGACGCAAAGTGGGTGATCACTGTATATTTCCCTTCTCTCTGTGCTTTATATTTACCTTTCCCTTCTTTAATGTGCCATTAGGGAAAGGCAAAACCCTCATCTAAAACTTGTTCGAAATTATTTTTCATTAGAATTCATTGAGGCAGCGTAGGAAGCACTGCATTCAACTCAGCAATTGCGATTTCCAATAAAAATGCGGTGGACGCAAAGTGGGTGATCACTGTATATTTCCCTTCTCTCGGTGCTTTATATTTACCTTTCCCTTCTTTAATGTGCCATTAGGGAAAGGCAAAACCTCATCTAAAACTTGTTCGAAATTATTTTTCATTAGAATTCATTGAGGCAGCGTAGGAAGCACTGCATTCAACTCAGCGAATTGCGATTTCCAATAAAAATGCGGTGGACGCAAAGTGGGTGATCACTGTATATTTCCCTTCTCTCTGTGCTTTATATTTACCTTTCCCTTCTTTAATGTGCCATTAGGGATGGCAAAACCCTCATCTAAAACTTGTTCGAAATTATTTTTCATTAGAATTCATTGAGGCAGCGTAGGAAGCACTGCATTCAACTCAGCAATTGCGATTTCAATAAAAATGCGGTGGACGCAAAGGGGTGATCACTGTATATTTCCCTTCTCTCTGTGCTTTATATTTACCTTTCCCTTCTTTAATGTGCCATTAGGGAAAGGCAAAACCCTCATCTAAAACTTGTTCGAAATTATTTTTCATTAGAATTCATTGAGGCAGCGTAGGAAGCACTGCATTCAACTCAGCAATTGCGATTTCCAATAAAAATGCGGTGGACGCAAAGTGGGTGATCACTGTATATTTCCCTTCTCTCTGTGCTTTATATTTACCTTTTCCTTCTTTAATGTGCCATTAGGGAAAGGCAAAACCCTCATCTAAAACTTGTTCGAAATTATTTTTCATTAGAATTCATTGAGGCAGCGTAGGAAGCACTGCATTCAACTCAGCGAATTGCGATTTCCAATAAAAATGCGGTGGACGCAAAGTGGGTGATCACTGTATATTTCCCTTCTCTCGGTGCTTTATATTTACCTTTCCCTTCTTTAATGTGCCATTAGGGAAAGGCAAAAGCTTCATCTAAAACTTGTTCGAAATATTTTTTCATTAGAATTCATTGAGGCAGCGTAGGAAGCACTGCATTCAACTCAGCGAATTGCGATTTCCAATAAAAATGCGGTGGACGCAAAGTGGGTGATCACTGTATATTTCCCTTCTCTCGGTGCTTTATATTTACCTTTCCCTTCTTTAATGTGCCATTAGGGAAGGCAAAACCCTCATCTAAAACTTGTTCGAAATTATTTTTCATTAGAATTCATTGAGGCAGCGTAGGAAGCACTGCATTCAACTCAGCGAATTGCGATTTCCAATAAAAATGCGGTGGACGCAAAGTGGGTGATCACTGTATATTTCCCTTCTCTCAGTGCTTTTATCCTCATCTAAAACTTGTTCGAAATTATTTTTCATTAAATTAATTGAGGCAGCGTAGGAAGCACTGCATTCAACTCAGCGAATTGCATTTCCACTAAAAATGCGGTGGACGCAAAGTGGGTGATCACTGTATATTTCCCTTCTCTCTGCTTTATATTTACCTTTCCCTTCTTTAATGTGCCATTGGGAAGGCAAAACCCTCATCTAAAACTTGTTCGAAATTATTTTCATTAGAATTCATTGAGGCAGCGTAGGAAACTGCATTCAACTCAGCAATTGCGATTTCCACTAAAAAAACGCAGTGTGGATAAGGTGATCTGTTTCCCTTCTGATCACTGTATATTTCCCTTTCCCTTCTTTCTGTGCTTTATAACCCTCATTCAAAACCTTTCCTTCTTTAATGTTCCATTAGCGTATTGGCAAAAACCTCATCTAAATTGTTCAAAATTATTTTCATTGAATTCATTGAGGCTTTATATTTGCATTCAACTCAGCGGTGCGATTTCCACTAAAATGAGTGGACGGAAAGTGGGTGACTGTAATCTTCCCTTCTCTCGGTGCTTTATATTTACTTTCCCCCTTTTTAATGTGCCATTGGGAAAGCAAACCCTCATCTAAAACTTGTTCGAAATTATTTTTCATTAAATTCATTGAATTGGTTCCAAGTGGAATGCACTGCATTCAATCTCTCTCTTTATGTTGCGATTTCCTCTAATTGCCATTCAAAAATCAAACCCTCATATAAAACTTCTTTCTGTATTTTATGGAATTTCTTTGAGGTGCCATTAGAGGCAAAACCCCATTCCTAAAACAATTTCGATTTTTTTCAAATTCATTGGACGCAAATGGGTGATCAATTTACCTTTCCTTAAAAAATGCAGTGGACATCTTGGGTGATCACTGTATTTTACCTTTCCTTCTTTCATGTGCCATTAAGGAAGGCAACCCTCAAAACTTGTTCGAAATTATTTTCATTAAATTCATTACGACAGCGTAAGGCTGCATTCAACTCCAAGAATTGCGATTTCCATAAAAATGCGGTGGGACGCAAAGTGGGTGATCACTGTATATTTCCCTTCTCTCTGTGCTTTATATTTACCTTTCCCTTCTTTAATGCCCATTAAGGAAAGGCAAAAGCCCTCATCTAAAACTTGTTCAGTATTATTTTTTCATTAATTAATTTGAGGCAGCGTAGGGCTTTGCATTCAACTCGGCAATTGCAATTTCCATAAAAATATGGTGGACGCCGTGAACGATCTGCTGTATATTTCCCTTCTCTCATATATTTTTCCCTTCTTTAATGTGCCTTTATATCTAAACCTTTTCATTAGAATTCATTTTAGGCAGCGTGCCATTGAGGGTTTCCACTAAAAACGGTGGACCCTATATTTCTAAAACTTGTTTCAATTTATTTTTCTTCTTTAATTCATTTAGGCATCTAATGTATTCCGAAATTTTTTCGTATTATAATTCAACTCAGCGTAATTGCATTCAACTCGAATTGCGATTTCTAAAAATACGGTGGACATAAAGTGATTGATCACTGTATATTCCCTTCTCTCTGTGCTTTATATTTTACCTTTCCTTCTTTAATGTGCTGCATTAGGAAGGCCAAAACCCTCATCTAAACTTATTTCGAAATTATTTTCATTTAAATACATTTGGCAGCGTAGGAAGCACTGCATTCAACTCAGCAATTGTGATTTCCACTAAAATGCATTGGGACAAAGTGAGTGATCACTGTATATTTCCCTTCTCTCTGTGCTTTATATTTACCTTTCTCTTCTTTACTGTGCCATTAAGGAAAGGCAAAACCTCATCTAAACTTGTTCAGAATTATTTTCATTAAATTCATTTAGGCAGCAGCAAAACACCGCATTCTCGGCGAATTACGATTTCCCTAAAAATGCGGTGGACGCAAAAGTGGGTGATCACTCTATATTTCCCTTCTCTGTGCTTTATGTTTACCTTTCCCTTCTTTAATTCCATTAGGAAGGCAAAACTCTCATCTAAACTGGTTCAATTATTTTTTTTTTCATTTAGGAAATTCATGCATTCAACGTAAAATGTGGTAAACGCAAACCTCATCTAAATCACTGTATATTTTCCTTCTCTTCTTTATATTTACCTTTCCTTCTTTAATGTAGAATTAGGATTCAAAACCCTCATAAAACTTATTCGAATTATTTTTCATTAAATTCATTGACTAAGCGTGGGGATGCACTGCATTCAACTCAGCTTCGGTGCGATTTATTTACCTTAAAAATTCTTTGGACGGACGCAAGTGGGTGATCGCCCAATTTCCTTCTCTCTGTGCTTTATATTTACCTTTCCCTTCTTTAATGTGCCATTAGGAAGGAAAACCCTCAACTGTTCAAATTATTTTCACTATAGAATTCATTGAGGCAGCGGATGATCCCATTCATATCAGCAGATTCGATTTTGGTAAAAATGACGTTGGACGCAAAGTTTCCCTTGATCACTGTATATTTCCTTTTCTAAAACTTTTATATTTGCCTTTCCTTCTTTAATGTATTTTTAGGAAATTCAAAACCCTCATCTAAAACATTGTTTCAATAAATTTTTTCCATTAAAATTCATTGGGTGATCACTCTATAGCATTCTCTCTCTTAAACTATTTACCTTTCCCTTCTAAAAATGCAATTGGACGCAAAAGTGGGTGGAATTCTGTATTTCTCCCTTCTCTCTGTGCTTTATATTTTACCCTTTCCTTCTTTAATGCCATTAGGAAAGTAAAGCCCTCATCTGAAATCTTGTTCGAGAGTATTTTTCATTAGAATTCATTTGAGCAGCGTAAGGAAGCAATGCGACTCAGCGAATTGCGGAATTTCCACTAAAAATGCCGGTGGACGCAAAGTGGTGATCTGTATATTTCCCTTCTCTCTATGCTTTATATTTACCTTTCCCTTCTTTTAATGTTGCCCATTAGGAAAACCCGAACCACACCTCATCTAACGACAAAATTATTTTCTATTCACAGAATTCATTGAGCGTAAAGGCCATTCAACTCAACAGGTGGAATTTCAATAAAAAATGATAGACTTGGTGATGTGATCACTGTATGTTCCTTCTCGATTGCTTTATATTTACCTTTCCCTTCTTTGTAATGTGCCATTAGGGAAAATAAAGCCATCATGAAACTTTGTTCAAATTATTTTCCTTCAAGAATTCATTGAGGCAGCGTAAAGCCTGCATTCAAACTCAACGAATTGCGATTTCCTAAAATGCGGTGGACATTATAAAATTAGGTGATCTTTCATATGTTTCCTTCTCTCTGTGGCTTTGTTGCCTTTCTCTTCTTTAGTATTGCTGTGGGGAAAATAAAACCCCATCTAAACTTGTTCAGTTACTTTTTCATTAGAATTCATTTAGGCGGCATGGAAGCACTGCATTCAGCACTCAGCAGTGCGATTTTCCACTAAAAAGTGAACTGGACCTGGTGGGTGATCACTGTACTCTTCCCTTCTCTCTGTGCTTTATGTTTACCTTCTTTAATATTGCCGTTAGGAAAACCCTTACATTTCTAAAACGTTAAATATATTTTCCATTAAAAAATGTGATTGGGAAAGTGGGTGAGGCTTGTATATTTCATTTTCATGCAATTATATTGATTTCCTTCTAAAATGCGGTTGCCATTTCCTAAAGTAGGTGGACGCAAGTGGGTTTCATCTGTCTCTCTGTTCTTTTATTTTTCTTTAATGTGCCATTAGGGAAAGTCGATCCTCATCTAAAAAGTTATTCGGTATTTTCATTAAATTCATTGAGGCAGCGTAGGAGGCACTGCATTCAACTCAGGTACGTTTTCCAAAAAATGCGGGAACTGTATGTTTCCCTTCTCTCTGTGCTTTTTATATTTACCTTTCCTTCTTTAATGTGCCTTTGCAAACCCCTCATCTAAAACTTGTTCGAAATTATTTTTTAGAATTCATTTGGGCAGGCGTAAAACCCTGCATTAAACTCAGCAATTGCGATTTCACTAAAAATGCGATGGACGCAAGTGGGTGATCTGTATGTTTTCCTTCTCTCTGTGCTTTGTATTTACCTTTCCCTTTTAATGCTATTAGGGAAAAGCAAAACCCTCGTAAACTTATTTTAATTATTTTCATTAAATTCATTGAGGCAGCGTAGGATGCTGCATTCAACTCAGCGAATTGCGATTTCCCTTAAAAAGGCGGTGGACGGGAAGTGGGTAATCGCATATTTCCCTTCTCTCTTTGCTTTTTATATTTCCTTCTTTATATTGCCATTAGGAAGGCAAAACCTCCTCTAAAACTTATCGAAATTATTTTTCATTAGAATTCATTTAGGCAGGCGTAAGGAATCTTGCATTCCAACTCATATCACCGATTTCCACTAAAATGCGGTGGACGGAAAATTGGGTGATCACTTTCCTTCTCTCCTTCTCTTTACCTTTCCCTTTTATAATGTTGGGAAGGCAAAAACCCTCATTAAAACATGTTTGCCATTGGGTTGTTGAGGCAGCGTAAACTACATTCAACTCAGTTTCCTAAATGCAGTTGTTCAATCGCGCCTCTTAATTGCTTTTTTTACCTTACCCTTCATTGCCTTTAGGAAAGGAAAAAGCCTAAAACTTTAAACTCAGCAATTGCAGTGTAGGGCTTTCCTCTAAAAATGCGATTTTCACTAAAATGCAGGGGACGCAAAGTATATTTCCCTTCTATTTCCTTTATATTTACCTTTCCCTTCTTTAATGTGCCATTGGGAAAGTCAAACCCTCATCAAATTTAATTCAGAAATTATTTTTCATTTAGAATTCATTGAGGGCAGCGTAGGAAGCACTACATTCAACTCAGCGAATTGCGATTTCCTCTAAAAATGCAGTGGACACCAAGTGGGTGATCACTGTATGTTTCCTTCTCTCTGTGGTTTATATTTACCTTTACTTCTTCAATGTGTGCCATTAGGAAGGCAAAACCCTTTAAAAAGTAAATTTTTTTTAAAATTTTGGGGTAGGTATTTCTTTCCCATATTTCCCTAAAAAGGGGGAAAGGAAATTTTTTTTCTTATTTTTTCATATTTATTTCCTTTTAATTGCCATAGGGAAAAACCAAAAACTGAAATTGTTATTTTTCTTAATTTCTTAC
>CAHIKZ030004663.1:0-5000 GCA_903632075.3 Acanthosepion pharaonis
ATGATGTTTCTGATTCAGCACCTGAAGATTATGTTGTGAAATAAATTCGTTTTATGTGATGAAAATGTATATATATATATATATATATATATATATATATATATATATAATTTGTTGATTGGTGTGAGTTTGTCCGACGATCGCATAAGCGTGAAACCCATGGTCACAAACTCACATCAATCCTACCAAATATGTTAGCTCTCTCTCTGATATTGAGCGCTTTTAACAAGTACCATATTATATATATATATATATATATATATATATATATATATATATATATATAAATATGTTTATATTTATATACACACACTTTCACACACACACACACATATATATGTATATATATATATATATATATATATATATATATATATATGGGGCATTGCAAAGAAAATCAAGAAAGAAAAGAAAATATATATAGAATGTGCGTTAAAATAATGAGAAAGCACAGTAAAATTTACGATCTTGTGTTCTTACCGATTATTATTATTATAGTAGTAGTAGTAGTAGTATTGTTTTTTGTAAATTTAATTATAAAAATTAAATTTAAAATCTAGAATTTCGGATTTTAAATTTAATTTTTATAATTGCATTTACAATTTTAATTCAGTTTTGAAACATGTAAATTACTGTGTAGGGATGGAATCATATTTTTAAAAAAGACAATAATTATAATATTTTTATCACACACACACACACACACACATACATATATATATATATATATATATAACGGGTATAACAGCAAAATTGTCCATTTTTTGGATTAAGCTTTGAAACGTTGGCTCTTAGAAATGATTAAAGATATTTTACTAGAATCTTTCGCGATTTTTTTGACACTATTAGATTCTTCTTTGAGCAATAAGAATGTTTAACAGAAGAATCCTAATGAAACCAATCATAAACGAAAATAACATTTTCATAATTAATTAATTATAGATAAGGATGGGAAGCTCATGAAGGATTGAAATAAAGTTCATATATATATATATATATATATATATATATATATATATATATATTCCAGATCATTTTCCAATTTACTGAAGATGATCTTCACTCTCTTTAACCTTCTAACTTACTATCCTCTGGTAAAAAGTTGCCTTGAAGAATTCACGTATGATTCCATTTTCAAGTCTTTTTTCACTGCTCTTTGAACTGTCATAGAATCTATTCCCTCTCCTCTCTCTTATGGATTAACTTGGAACTTTTCTAATTGATCTCTTTAGCTATAAGTTGAAATGATGATTTCTCTTCCTGTTGTGATCTCCTGATCGAGTTTTCTCTCTACTGTTCCATTTTCTAAAACTTATTCGCAGATCTCTTGAATGGACTTTGAAAATGGAAGCTGGGGTATGAATGCTAGTATCATTACCAAAGGCCTGAATGATCTTTTTCCGCTCACCATTTTAACCTTTTCTATTTCTACCTGAATAACTCAAAGTGTTTTTCAGTGATTTTTAAGACAAATAGTGACAAGATGTTAAATGTCTTCTCTGAAAACCTGGAAAAAAAAACGAATAATTTAGTGTTTCTTTTAAATATCAAACATTTTGTGGGATGAACAATAATGCTGTTATACGATTTGAACAATTTTTTGTTTACCCGGTATATATATATATATATATATATATATATATATATATATATATATATATATATAAAAAGAGAGATAGAGAGATAGGGAGAGACGGGGATAAAGATAAAATTTGCGACTTAGCTGATTGATGTTATATTCAGTACCCTAACTCCAGATTCGCAGAAAACCTTTTTGTCGGTTGGTATCAGCGATTCTCTGCTGATTTTCTCATTTCCATCGTTTTTATTTTAATTTTTTTTTAAATTATGCGCTTTTTATTGGTGTTAAGTTGATTTGCGGAGACACGAGGGAGTAATGGATAGCTGCTCGGATTGAGGAATCAGAGAGCCGAGTTCGAATTCCAATCAAATCCATTGCATGCACTTATGTGCTGATACCCCTGGGAAAGGTATGAATCCTTTTCTTGTCCTACAACCTATAGGTAAATAGCAGGACATACTGGGTTCTATAGCCTTAGATAGCATCTGGTCTATCGTAAAAAGAAATGGCAACCTACTCGTCAGTCATGTACCGAAAGATACATGATCGCCTAAGCGTGTATCACGCATGGCACATAACTGACTGATCCATTTCTTCAATTTCTGTTGAATACTCAGTCCTCTCCTGTCTCAACTAGACACCTAAAATCAGAAATTACATCTTAACAGTATCCACTGTTTATATGATTTTTAAAAAATAATATAGATACTTAAAAAATAATTTTTGAAATATATAATAAGGTGAGAAAGCCGAGTTCGAATTCCAGTTGAATCCATTACATTCACTTAGGTGCTAATACCCTTGAGAGGGGTATGAATCCTCTTATTCTCCGCCCAGCTATGGGTAAATAGCAGGACAGACCGAGTTCTGTAGTCTTGGATGGTAACTGGTCTACCGCAGAAAAAATACAACCTACTGCGTAAAAAAAATCTGCCTCGTCATTCATGTATCGAAAGATACATGATCGACTAAGCGTATATCACGCATAGTCAATAACTGACTGAAGTTGATTTCTCTTCTTTGTGTGTGTGTATATATACTTGTGTGTGCGTTTATGTGTGTGTGTGCGTTTATGTGTGTGTGTGCGTGCCTGTACAGGTGTGTATGTGAACACGTGTAGAATATCGGGGTTATTTTATTCTGTATTCTTTTCATAATTTATTGTCTCCTAACTATGACTTTTCCTTCTTTTGTTTTCGCTCTGATAATCACCCGGACTTTATTCGGCTAAATTCAGAAGAAAAGTGGTTTTATACACAAAATAAGCATCACCTGAACTCGACTGAAAGAATAATGTCGGAAAACAGAATTTCTCTGTTGAAATTTTGCTAATTTTGAATGTGGACACATTAGAGCTAATTTAAAATGTAAACAGGACAGCTTACAGAATATTGGAAAAACTCACTTTTCACGTTTTCGTAATACCAGCTGTCAGATTTATGAAACACATCCATTAAAATGTTCATTTCCTCTTTTGATTAAATATATGGCAGAACAATACTTACTGGTGTGAGGCAAAAAAAAAATGAAACGATAATTAAAAAAAAACAAAACAAAAAAACAAAATCAATAAATCACTCACAGACATCCGATATATTAACGATATTTTTTATCTTATTTACCAACATAAGTGATATATATATATATATATATATATATATGTATATATATATATATATATATATATATACAAACAAACTAAAACAGATAGTACAACTTTTTGTTAACTTTGCATTCAATCATCTTTTTCTATCCCTTCAGGACGATCTCCAGACAGTACCTCACCTTCGGGAAAGGGCTGGGTTTATTGCTCGGCGACTAAGGCGTCCCCAAAAGGGGAAGTGCCTAGAGAGGTTAAGCACTTTTACTACGATCCTGCCGGTAAACCCACTAAAATTCGACCTTGTGTTACAATCGGTAACGAGGTGATAGAAAATACCAGCCCTTCAGGGCGTGGCCGATGATGGCTCTCCGCAATCTCCTATCGTTCGTAGAGCTTAACAACATTTCTACCTGTACCAAGTCTCCCGTCTTCTGTTCATTCATCGGTTAGCACGAGATCCTTTCGTACGAGGGTCATTCAATAAATAAGCTGAATATTTCGGTATAAGGACTTCTAATACAGATAGAAGCTTACTTTTTTATTTATTTTTCAACGTAGTCTCCCAGCACTGTCACACACTTTTCCCATCTGTGCACAAGCTTCCGTATTCCCTCAGCGTAACACTTTTGACTTCATCGTCACTTTTAAACTTCGTACCTCTCGTGAATGCTTTCAAGGGACCAAACAGGTGAAAGTCTGAAGGGGCAAGGACTGGGCTGTAAGGGGGGGATGAGGGAGCAGTTCCCAGCCCAGCTCGTTGATGGTCTGCACCGTTTGGGCTGCTGTGTGAGGCCTTGCGTTGTCATGATGCAAGATGACTCCTTCTGACTGATGACCCTGCGTTTGTTCTTTATGTCTTTCTTGACTTGCCTCAGCAGTTCACAGTAGTTGCCACTGTTCAGTGCTTCCTTTCTCAAGGAATGAAATGGTGATTGGGCCTTGCATATCCCAAAAAGCGGTGAGCATCACCTTCCTCGTGGACTGCTGGGACTTCTTCTTCGCTGGAGAGCCACCGTGCTTCCACTCCATGGACTGGATTGTTTAGACTCAGGCTCATAGTGCCAAACCCATGTCTCGTCACATGTGACCACCTTCTTCAGAAAGTCATCACCATCCTTCTCATAGCGAGAGAGACACTGCTGGGACAACTCGACCCTCTTCTGTTTGTGCTCTGCAATAAGCATCTTTGGCAGCCACCGGCAGCTGACCTACGAGTAGCCAAGGTCATCATGGACAATTTTGTGTGCTGTCCCAACAGATAAGCTCAAAGTCCATGCAATGTCATCCACTGTCACCCTTCTGTCAGACTGAATGAGGTCATTGACTGATTCGATCACCTCAGGAGACCTCACTTCTGTAGGACTCCCAGGTCTGTCTTCATCCTCAACACTGCTCCGTCCTTCTTTAAACAATTTAGCCAACTTGTAGACATTTTTTTAGCCGAAACATGTGGCACCATACACAGATGACATTCTCCTATGAATTTCAACTGGTTTGCACTCTTAGCAACCAAAATCTTGATAACTGACCGCTGTTCAATCCTGGAGCATGCTTCTTGGTCGGCCATCTTTGTTAATCGCCAAAACTCTCAAAGTTTTTTTTTTATCTGCAAAAGAAATTAAATCCATGTGAAAAAGAAGTAAAACAAAAACAAAAAAATAAAAAAGTAAGCTTCTATCTGTATTAGAAGTCCTTATACCGAAAACATTCACCTTATTTATTGAATGACCCTCGTAGATAGACCACTGCCTTCCGAGATCTCTCTTGCTGCCGATATACCCTGTTGGAGTTACGTTTTCCAGTCCCCACTTCTTC